>BRDA01005219.1:10841-33208 GCA_036984385.1 Crenuchus spilurus
TTTAAGAGATTCAGACAGAGCCTGAATCTTAACACTGCTGGAAGTTTAGTGCACTAAACTTACACTTAGTCCCAGTGCTGTCTTAAAAATTCTTGTTTCCAAATATGTGATTAATAATATGTATATCATGTTATGTATATGATGTCTGAGACATTTTCCCTGCTTTGGTTGGACAATAATCATAATTTATTCTAACTATTTATAACTAAAGTGGATTTTAAGCATTTGGGGATATACTGTATAATTTCTTGACCTACTCTACTGGTCAACACCCAAATTTTTCCTGTTTTGTATGTAAAATGATTGAATTTAATCATCAGTTAATAGACCTAAATGTGTCTAAACTTTGGACACAAAGCAGCACCTTTGTCAGATATAACAGCTGAACACACTCGTGACTTTCTTTCTACAACAGACATCAAACATTCTTCAGACAGTTCTTCACTAATCTGCTGCAGAACGTCACATAAATGTTGGCTCTTGTAGATTTGCTTTGCTTTTCACTTCATCCCAAATCAGCTGGATGGGGTTTAAGTCTGGAGACTGTGCTCCACTCCATGTTTTCAAGCTGACCATCTTGTTGTTTTTTCCTGAGGTAGATCTGGCAGAGCTTGGACTGATGTTTTGGGTCAGTATCTTGCTGTAGGATGAACCCCTGACACACTAGGTGCACACCTGAACATTCTAAAACTTTGACTTGTAGTGTGTGTAATTATGTAAGGAGTTGGGGTCTACCTGAGATTGAATGAGAGTCTGAATCCCAAATGGTTACATATTAGACTTTCAGCGCTCAATATGAATGCAATTTTGAGTTCATGTTCAGGCAATATTAACAAATTTGAGATTCCTAGTGGATATATTTTGCACTTGGTCTACTTGGATGTAGTCCATACACCTTACATAGGCTTGTACACTGCATCCTCTTTCGTCATGTCATATCCAGTGCACTAAGTAGGTCAGACATGTCCAACTCCAGTCCTGGAGGACCCGATTCCTGCTCTGACACTACAATTAAACCTGTTCATTACCTGCTGAGCTGAATCAGGTGTGTTTGATCAGGAAGATCACCAAACTGTGTCCTCCAGGATTGGGTTTAAACACCCCTGAAGTAGGCTATATGAATCAATTTGATATTCAGACAGTTTTATCTGTGGTAGCTACCTACTGGATACATTTTGTACCATTTGTATGTAGTCCCTACACCCTATAGAATGCACATGTTGTTTTTTTTTATATATGAAGTGAACCACAGTAGGCAATATGAATCAATCTGAGACTCAGACAGAGTGTATCCTCAATAGCTATTGTTTTGTACTATTCTCTAAATGATATATACTGCCCTACATGTTATCTCCAAATGTAGTTCACATATGGAAACATTTGAGATTCTGTAAAGGGCTTTTGTCTTGTCTTGGTTTGACATCTCTCTGACATATTTTGGGTGTTCTCTTCATTTGTTATTGATATTTTTCTGTATACTCAAGATTGCAGGCTTCTGATTCAAAACAACTGTCAAAAGGGGGCTCGCCATTATCACGCCAAAGCTTTGGTAATCCCATTACTTAAGGTAAAAGGTTTCTTAAAATAACATTATGTTAATCCCTGTGAATTGGTATGGACTTAAGCCTGTTTATCTGAATGAGATTTATTAGACAGCTCCCTGATAGCACATAATTAGAGCCCTGCCATCTCACGGCTGTGAAAACCATGTAACGGACCAAGAAATTAGCCTTTTTACATGAAACAGACTATTTGTTGTGGAAAATCGGTGGTGTACCTTAAGTGCAGGTTCTAAAACAATAGCATGCAGGCTAATGCAATAATGTGAGATTAAATATTTAATGAGGGGGCACTTTTGCTCCACAAAACCCCATACAGTTGATATAAAAGTAGAAATACCTGATAAAATAATTTCCAAATTTTTCTACCTTTAATAGGACTTATATGTGCAATTTAGTTGAAAAAAGGAAAATGGTTTAGAGGGAAAAAATTTATATAAAATAAGTATGCACATCCTCTTATAATAATTGATGATATGGCGGCCACATTCAAATTAATGTTAAATAGTTGTCACTACACACTTGCCATCAATTAAAGTGACTCTGATTGACCCAAAATAAAATTCTGCTGTTCTAGTACATTTTTCCAGATTTTTCTTTAGTTTTGACTTGCAGTAAATTCCACAAAGAGCTTATCAAGTATCAAAGGGATCTCCTTGTTGAAAGGTTATCAGTCAGGAGCAGTGTTGGGAACGTTACTTAGTTATAGTTACTCACTACTTGTTCAAAAAAGTAACTTAGTTAGTAACTGAATTACTCTATAATAAAAGTAACTCGTTACCAGGGAAAGTAACTATTTGCATTACAGTTTAAAAAAGTTATTTGTCAAAGAATAAGGATTTTTTGAAAAAGCAGTTTTCACAGTCAGTCGAAATGAGTAGCTTTTGATATTTATTGCACATCAACAGACCAGTGCAGGATAAAAGCAAAAGTAAAGTTACACTATATAAAGTGCATTTACATCTATCAAATTCAATTAAATTCTCTCAACCTGAGACAACTGGTTTGTTAACAACAGAAGTAAGCTTAACAACAAAACCTCTATAGTCTTATTCTTCAAAAATCAAGCCTTTGCTGCTTGGCGGACTTTGCTCCAAGTCCTTTGATAGTGGACGGCTTACTATCATCTAACTTTGTAGCTGCACGGGTCGTTGTGAGATGCTTTATTAAATTAAGAGTTGCTTACAGTGGATGTCAACAAAGACTTCTCCCGAGGACATAATGTACACATTACATGCACGTTTTTGCCTTTAACCTCAATGAAATAATGTTTATATCGCCACCTTGAAAATGCTAACTTTTCTTCGGCTTGCTGCTGATTCGCCATTTCTGCCATTTTGGCACACGTGTAAAAACACTGGCTCTGATTGGCTACCATAACCCTGCCTTAGCCAATCGCTTACTGACTTAAGTTAAACAGGTGTCACACCGAGAACTGTGACCTATCGAGATCTGTGACTTGATAGAAGAAGTCACAGATCTCGATAGGTCACAGTTCTCGGTGTAACACCTGTTACTCCTCACTAGCCTGGGCAGAGGTCCGCTCGGATTACTGTTAGTATATCAATATATAGTAACGCACCGCTTTTAATGACCAGTAACGTCAACGGCGTTGTAACGACAGGAAAAGTAATTAATTATTTTATCCCGTTACTGACAAAATGATGTCGTTACCTAACGCCGTTATTTTTAACGCCGTTATTCGCAACACTGGTCAGGAGGGTACAAAAATTTTACATTAAATATACAAATGAACACAGTGATTACAGTCATCAAGAAGTGTATCAAATATGGCACAACAGTGATATTACCAGGACCTGGATATCCCTTCAAAATTAAGGAAAACACAAGACAAAAAGGGACCAGGCTGCCAAGAGGACTACAGCAACATTAAAGGATATTCTTCATATGTCTGAACTGTGGGGTAGGATGGCAAGAGGGAAGCCTACATCAAGTTGCCAAAAGTATGTGGGAAAGCATGTTGGTCTGATGAGACCTTTCAAACTTTTTAACCAGAACTGTTTCCACAAAAAACTTTGTGCTTCACTAAAATAACACCAAACCCAAAGGGAAACATGGTGGTGGCAGCATTGTGCTGAACAGGGACTTTAGTCAAGGTGGAGTTAATTATGAACAGTTGTAATTTTTAAATTTAGCAACCTTCAAAACTTTCAGGCTTCTGCTAAAAAGTTGAAGATGAATTTCACCTTACAGCACAACAATGAAAGCATATCTCCACATCAACAAAAGATTGTCTTCATCAGAATTTTTTTTTTTAGAATGGCCCAATCGACCTGAATCCAGCTGAAAATATGTGGGTTGACCTGAAGACAGCTGTACACAGGAGATGCCCTCACAATCTGACAGATTTTGAGCACTTCTGCAGGGAAAAGTGGGTAAAGATTGTCCAGTCAGGTTGTGCCAGGCTGATAGACTCCTACTCATAAGACTGAAAACAGTCATGAAACTAATGGGTGCTTCAAGAAAGTATTCGTTTACGGGTGTGCATATTTATCCAATCACATTATTGTACATTTTTATTTTCCCCATTAGAGATTTCAATTTGTTTTTCAATTGAATTACACAGATTACTCATTTCATTAAAGGTGGGAAAAGTTCTGTAATTTATCATCTTGGTCTCATTTTTTTAAATCACAAAAACTTAAAAAATATAATTTTAACTTTTTTTCTGCATGTTTTAATGTTTTATCTAACCAGCATGAAATCTAGTACTTTTCTTGTAAAAATCTGACATTTCAGAGAATAGGTTCATAAAATTATGCAAATTTAATACTCATAGCAAACAATGTAAACATGAGCATATCTTCTTTCATAAACTGATGTTTATCAATAATGGCAGTTGTTAAATCTACAACTTTAGCTTTAGGTAATACATTGCATCAAAGTACTACTAGGTAATGAAGCCAGTCAAAACAGTCTTGCACACTCAAACAACCAAGCAAGTATATCAATTTAACCTTTATTTCTGGTGTAACCAATATAGCATGCAGTTTCTCACGCTTTCTACTCAGTAATGAAGTTTAAACTGCACATTATTTACATGAAAGTAAACAGAGCTTAACATGTTTCAAATCTGGCCAAAAAAAAAAGAAACATGATGAAATTACATTAGATTTCCTTTGGCCTCACAGTGGCAATATTTCTAGTAAACTTGTAAAAATAAATTAGAAAGTGTTGTGTTGTGTGGACAGTACCTGACTGCAATGTATTGGGGTTTTATGGTTATTCATCACCAGCACTGGAATACATTCTATGTATCATTCAACCACTCATACTACACTCTTTACTAAGCTACACCATCACACAATGTTTGCCTCAGTGATTCCAAACATTTCAAGAAATAATAATAATAATAATAATAATACAAGTTTGATATGACACAATTCTCCAAAGAAGAAAACTCATCACCACTGCATTCACTCATTTTGACAAAAAAAAAAGTTCAGAGCCACTTGCATAAAAGGTGTTTTGCACAGCCAGTTGTACAAACAATAACAGTGCCATTAGAAACAGAAATTCACACCACTATGCATTTAATGTATGAGTGAGTCCACAATCAGCACCATTTGTTATTCTCTACAAAAAGACTCCACTTTCTTGAAAGCCTAACTAGCACTACAACCAATGCTTTTCAAATACTTAAAATGAGAAGCTGCCAGTTTAAAGACTACTACATAATGCTTCTCCCCAAATATTTGATCTCTGCAACTACTTCAAGTAACAGTTATTATTGAGCCTGTGAGCATTTAAGACCATATAGTGCCATCAATTGTTCTCTAGATGTGCAATGTAACCTTAAAAATGTAAAAATGGAGAATCACACAAATGCAAGTGTGCTATCTACTATGTAATAGTGTTGCAAGTTTAAAACGTTGATATAGAAGGCATTTCTTAAGTTTTGGTTCAAACAAAAGCTGTCCTCTCGTCAGGCATAAAATCAACTGCTACATGTCAAAAAAGTGTTGTTACAATACTGTGCTGATACAAACAAAAATGTAATGTTTAATCCTCTGACACCAGTGTAGACCGAGGTTGTATTTAATACTGAAAAGGTGTGTGATTAGGAGAACACATTGTGAGGTAGAAAACGGCACCAAGCTGAAACGCACAGCTGTGAAGTTGAGAACACGTATGCTGGGGGGTGGCAGTGGGGAGCAAGGCAAAGGCGATGCTTTTACACCTCGCCGAAGTTGGTGTGGCCTGTCTCCTTGGCGTGCTCCCTTGCTTCCTTTTGTCCCACCAGGCCAGTCTGGCACACCATACAGCGAAGCGCAAAACGGTTGACGTCTGTGTACTGACGTTTGCGACGCGCCTCATCTGCAAGCTCAAGGGCCTGAGCCAAAATCACGTCATCACCTGTGGAGAAGACAGTTTGTGGCGGGACATCTGTGCTGGGCACTACTCTCTGTAACGGGTCATAATGGATGCCATCATAAATGAGCAAGACACGTTTCTGATAGCCAGCGTCCTCGCCAAAGCGGTCAACACGCACAGTCTGCGTGTCCACCACACAAATCTCACACTGATAGAACTTGGATAGGATGGATACCTCGATGGCGCCACCCCATGTGTCATCGCGTCGAATCCAGGTGCAGTATTCCTCGTTGCTTTTGCCCAGCACTGCCTCCGAGTAGGCAGCCACATCACTGGCCACAATCTGAGCGATGAGGCCACGCATCTCGGAGGCGCAGGCTGGATCGTAAACTCCCCCTTCAACCACGTAGTTCACACTGGTGAAGAGGCAGGAGTTGTCAGCAGGAACGACACGACGCTCTAGCACAGGGGCAGAGTCCAGGCAAGGGCCTTTCTTTACAGTAGTATTAGTCTGAGGTTTAGGTTTGTTTTTTTCTTCTTCTACAATCAGAGTGTCTCCTGTCAGAGAGGGTAGAGAACACAAGAACACATATAAGAACGTTATAAGTGAGAAAAAGCAAAGTAGTTATTTTGCAATCCTATAACTTCTTCATGAGTGTTTTTTGGACATGACTTATGACAGTGAAGATCCTCAGCTGAAAGCTTCAATCAGGTTTGACACAAGACCTCACCTGATTTTATCGGATAGTCTTTTAGATGGGCGTCTCCATTGCGGAGGTCCAAGCTGGACGGCGGGTAGCCCACCATGATCTTCTGTACGTCACATGGTATTCCAGTCAACTCTTCAACCTTATCTTTAAGCTCCTGAACACAGGACTGGTGCGTGAGGCCTTGCATCAGATGGGTCCCATTTTTGGCCTTGCACCGCAAACGCAGCATCCTGAGTCCCTTCAGTTCTGCCATAGAAGATGCATAAGTATTACAGATAGTGGCATTTTGAATGATGACACCAGCGTGCACATGGTCACCATTACCATTTGCACCATAGTCTGGATTTGTAGGAGCAGGGTGTTCCATAAAGAAATTCTTTACATTCATAATCATTTGCAGGTTCAGTGTCATGGTTTTAAAGAAGTCTGCTGTGTAGGCAGTGTAATCACATTCTATATGATGACATTTTGAAAGGCTTTTTGGAGCAGTAAATGCATCAAAAAAAATAATGGGTCATTTCTGAAAGAACAGACTATGCTCCCCTGGTTCAATACTATACTGTACAATACTATATGTACAGTACTATATGTCCAAATCTATGTGGATATCCCTTCTAATCAATGCATTCAGCTACTATAAGTTGCATCCATTGTTGACAGATGTACAAATGCAGACACAGCTTGTCTAGACCCTGTAGAGAAGTACAGTAGTCCCTCTCTATTTCGCGGTTCGACCTTCGCAGACTCGCTGTTTCACGTGATTTCAATAAATATTAATGTAAAATCATTTTTGGGGAATTTTTGCTTTCACAAAATTTGAACTTTGCGGGGAATTCGATGTGCGGTACTGTGTATACATATTTATTACAGATGCATAGTGCGCGATGTACAGTAAGACCTCTCGTCTTCATTTCACTTCAGCATCCGACTGCTGCACATGCATAGTTTTGTATCTGTGGTGTTGTGTACGTACTGTATTTGTGAGATTTCTGTTATTAAAATGATCCAGGTTTAAGAGTTTAAAACTTTTTTATGAACATTACAGTATGTTTTTAAAAAGGTACAGCATGGAAAAAGTTATTAAGGGAGTGGGAAATGATTATGTATAAGAGTGTGGGAAAGGTTTATAAAGCCTTAAAATAATGCGTGCTACTTAACCCCCATGATAAATGAGGGACTACTGTATCACCAATAGAATAGGACTGTCATTAACCCGTTGGCACCATGCCTAATGCCAGTTGTGCACTAGATGGGTACAATCTCCCCAACATTGAGCTGTGGAGCAGTAGAACTGTGTTCTCTGGAATGATGGAGCACCATCCAGTACTTTTGGGATGAGTTGAGGTAGTGATCATCCAACATCCTGACCTCCTTAACGCTCTTGTGGCTGAATGTAATCCAGTTGTCACGGCAGTGCTTCAAAATCTAGCAGGACGCCTTCCCTGGGCAGTAGAGACAGTTACTCCAGCAAAAGCTGAATACACTCTTTTTTAATGCCCTTGAAAGAAGCAATGAATCCAAAATACTTTTGTCTATAAAGTGTTTTAATCCTCCTATTGTGTTTGGGTCAAATTGACCCATTTCAAGTTCAAATACTTAAAATTTCACCAATATTATCCACATATTAGCCCAAAAGGCTTGGAAACAGCTATATAACAACAACACAACAAAATGCTTCTGCATTTTTGAGCCCAGGATTTCCCTTCAAAGTATTTTACAATTCAGCCACTGTATTTACTCAAGTGAATGAAAATGCTGCAGAGAGACAAGTCAACTAAGTTGCTGACAACACAATCCAATGAAACAAAAGGACACCTGCTGCCATTGTTCACTGACTGATGTAAGCAGCCCTGTTGTAAGATGTTCTGTTTGAACAAAACATCCTACTCTGGCAATGAATTATAAACATTCATTACTGTCTTTAATGCCAAATGTTCATTTAATAGAACAGACACTTGTCCACATTTTTACAGCTTCTGCATTTTTTACAGAACTCTTCAATTGTAAAAAAAAAAAAAAATTACAGTGTAAAAGTACTGCGACTTATCTGAGTACAGAATGAATTGCTCAATTTGAGTATTGACACATATTAATACTTTCGATTCTTAGATAGGCCATTTTAACTAATGTGTCACTTTATTTTTAGGCTTAAAAAATGTTACTGAAATGCAGTCACCCCTAAAGAAGGCATAAGATCTAACAAATTGACAAACATGAATATTATATTACCCATAACAACAATTAAGTTAATAATCACAGAAATATCAGAAGAAAGGTAATTTAAATAATACTGTACAGTACCAGTTTGTCTGCATTTTAGTTTAATACTAAAGTCATCCAAACAAATAATAAATACATATGTAATTATTTAGTAAACAAACAAGTAAACAAAGCAGAATATGTTTATATTTGACATTCTTCACAGTAGGCACCTCTTGCTTAGATGCAGCTTTCTTGGCATTTTCTCAGTCAGCTTTATGAGGTAGTCACCTGTAATGGCTTTCAGTTAACAGCTGTGTCTTGTTAAGAGTTCATGACTTGCATTTATTGCCCTCTTAATGTGTTTAAGACATCAGTTGTGTGTCTATTTTGAAGAATCTAAAATCTAAAACATATTTTAGTTTGTTTAACACTTTTAAGTTTACTACATGATTTCTCATGTGTTCCTTCATAGTGTGGATGGCCTCCGTATTAATTTACAATATAGAAATGAAATAAAATAAAAAAAATCATTGAATGAAAAGGTGTGTCCAAATTTTTGACTGATAGTGTATAATGGCCAGCCCTCTAAATATCAGCATTTGAAAACCCCATACTGATCTATCAGTAATCTCAATGGGGAACTCTCTTTAAAGCTGCTATTACAGTGTGAGCCTAAACACTTGTTTATGCAGAAATGCAATTTAAACATTGTGTTCTATGATAATAACATATAACTCCCTAAACATCTTTATATATATATATATGTGTGTGTGTGTGTGTGTGTGTGTGTGTGTGTGTGTAAAAAAAAAATCTTTTTTCATGTGTTAGGGTTAGTCTTAGTGTTAGCATTATAAACCTTTTGTGTATTGTGTAAATGTTAACATATCATCTCACTGCAGCAGAGGTTTACTACATGATTCCTAATGTGTTCATTCATAGTGTGGGTGACTTCAGTATTAATTTACAATGTATGAAAAAAAATAAAGACAGTGAATGTCCAAAATTTTGACTAGTACTGTATATGAATATCCTGTTCAGAAAGGGTTAAACAATCAAAAACCATGATAAAATTGTTTTGTAAATGTACAGGAAATAAATATTCTAGAGGTGTGTGTTTCTGCAGTGCAGAAAGTACAGATATATACTGAAATTAAACCTCTTCTGTAAAAAGTCACTCACAGGATATGCAGATGTAAATGTTTTATTTGTTTCAGGTGTTACAGTGTCTTATCCTGTAAGTAACATTAGCCAGTAAAGGTTTTATTTTAACCAGCATCAGTCAGCTTATAAAACAACTCAGACTGGACTACAATAAAGCTAATCACTGCACTGTTATTACAGTGAGTCACTGCACTGGCTCAGCAAATTAACTAACGCAATCTTCATTTTAAAACAATACAGGCAGCTAGTTAGCTTAGCTTAGCTGCTGTCCAGCGTCCGCTAATGAGTGAAATATTGTAAATAAAATGCAGGCATGTCGCCCTGGTTAAAATTAATGTATCCTGCATATATAACTGCGAACAAGTCATTTCTGTCGTCGTATTTGTCTGTAAATTGTACCGTTCCTTACCTCTGAGAGCCTTTCACAACAAAACACCGACCAACAAGTGACATGCGCACTACGTCACATAGAGTACACAAAACAATGATGACGTAGAACGCTGTCCATGGCATGCCTACTAGATTTTGACTGCGCATGCGTAAGTAGTAAACAGAGAAAATATTCTCTCTGCTAGTAAACGCACGTGCCTGAAACGTAAGAAATGCTGCCTAATGACGCAGGAAGGTATGAGGTCTTGTCCCAATCCAATGTTTACAAAAATGACAGCATTTTAAACCCTATTTGGTTCAATGTAACTTGTACAGTATTTAATACTCAACTCATGAGTATTTGATACAAGGCATACACATTCATATTAGAATTAATATTAATTCATATTAATATTAACTGAGTGCATCCCAACAGCATAAAAGTGGTGCCCCATGAGCCAGTTATACCAGAGGGAAACAATGACCCTGGCGAGTGGTACACTGCAATCTACACACTACAGTGGACCAATTAATATGCACAATATACACCAAAACCCACCTCCTTATATATACACTCATTGTCCATTTTATCAGCTCCAATGAGTGTAGGTTATAGATTGTATGGTGTAGATGCCTGGAGGTGGTGTTAAATGTTATGACTGATTGGTGTATGATGTCTTCACATATGACACCTTCCGAATGTTTATTCGCATTAATTGCAGCATTGCGGGTGAAGGTCACTATGTGGTTTTAGGCACTGTTAAGTGATCACAATCTGATGTGGTCTGAGCTGTAAATAGTTTTCTATTCAGTTTTCTCCTGGGATAGTGTGACAGTTTGTCCTCCTGTCCGCTCGGTGGCGCTGCAGTAATACACAGCGCTCTCTCTTCGCCGCCATCGCTGCTTTCTCAACGTGAGCATTTCGTTGTCCTGCTAAATAATTATTTGATTTATTTCAGAAGAACCTCGGTCCTTGTTACATTAAGAAGATGGCTTACAGAGGACAAGGACAGAAAGTACAGAAGGTTATGGTGCAGCCTATCGTATCCTTTAAAACTCAAAAATGTTTTGATACAGCTTCTCTTCATTCATTTAGCTTTAGCTTAGCTTAGCCTAGCCAGCTCTGTCTGTCTTCTCTCTAATGTTGTCTACTGACAGCTTTGCCTACTGTAATGCCTGTAGTTGTATGACATGTCCTGTTTGTAACATAGTCACTCAGGCGTTTGAGTAGGGAAGTACTGAGTGATTAAGACCACATCACACTCTTATATAGAACACATTGGTGCTGTATCACAGGCTTTTTATTCTCAAACTGCAGCACGATTGCTGTTGTGAGTGTGTGAATGTTCGCTCTGTTGTGGATGCTTGTTTTGTTTTGGGTTAGATTTACTTTGTTTAGTTTGTTTTCTTATTTAGCATCTTTGATCGTTTCTTGGTTACTTGTTTAGATAGTTACCATGTTATTTAGTTACTTAATTTGTTATCTAGTTACTTGGTTACATAGTTATTTAGTTACCTAGTATTTTATCTTTTTGTTACTTATTTGCATAGTACAATAGTCATTTTTAATATTAATGTATTAGTTACATAGTTACTTGGTTACTTTTGTTTCTTAGTTACTTTTTTTAGTTCTTAGTTACATTGTTAGTGACCTGGTTATTTATTTACCTAGTTACTTAGTTATTTAATTACCTATTTACTTATTTGCATAGTACTGTACGTAGTCACTTAGCTACTTTTGTTTTTTAGGTACTTGAGTACTTATTTAGTTACTAAGTTTGTTACTTAGTTTCTTATTTTCTTTGATAGTTATTTTGTGACATGTTTAGATACATTGTTAAATCTGATTATTTATTTAACCACTTAATTTATTTTAGTTCCCTGTTTACATTGTAACATATATACATTGTACCTTAGTTACTTATTGTATTAGTGTCTTACTTACCATCCATCCATCCAACTAATTTAGTTAGTTACTTTGATTTAGTTACCTGGTTGTTTATTTAGCTATGCAATTAATTACTTTCTTTAGTTCCTTAGTTACCTAGTTACTTATTTACATAGTACATTAGTTTTGTAGTTACTTGGTTACTTTGATTCTGAGCTACTTCATAACTTTAGTTACTAAATCTGTTACTTAGGTTTTTTTTTTAGTTAGTTTCTTCGATAGTTACTTGGTTACTTATTTAGTAAGCTATTTACCTATTAAAGTATTTAGTTAGTTACTTAGCTTATTTATTGATCCCTAAGGAACATAATTGAAACCTAAAAAAGATTTTCTCCATCCCTGTATATGGTTAATATGACTTTGGCGATTTTAGGAATCCTAACTCTAACCACCCAGACTCATTCATCTTCTCTGCTGGGTCAGATTTAAACCCAAATACCACAGATATAACCATTTTAGAGACCTTCAAAATAAAATATAATGATAACTACTTGTTTTGTTATGAAGCTTTTTCCCAGTAAAACAAATCTGGATAATATTTGAGATATTTTAACTTAAAACAGGCAAAATTTGACTTAAGCACAATTGGAGGATTAATGTTTATTAACAGATTATTGAAGTTGGGAACATAACATGCTGGAAATGTTTGCCTGTGTTTCTTTTGGTCCTTGACCTCATTCTCCAGAACCTTATTTTCAGGTATTTACAGAATGTAAGTATAGCTTTTTCCTAATGTTTTCTGTTTCTTATAAAATAGTGTTTTTCTTTAAGAAATGTCAATGATCAATATCAGGCATTATCCTGTGCGTTGTTTTTTATGTCGGCTCTTAGAATTGGGTTATGTTGAACTCATCAGCGCGCAGATGGAAAGATGATTATAATCATATGTCATCTTACAGTGTGTTTTGCTGATTTTTTAAACTTGTTTTTTGTTAATTATCATTCTGTTCTCTGCAGCGGTCCCGTATCCAGGTGTGGCTTTATGAGCAGGTCAACATGCGGATAGAAGGCTGCATTATTGTGAGTTGAATATTTTGCACCACAAAATACTGTTCACAAGCAGTCAGAAACCACTCATAGCCAAGTGATGCATCATTCAGTTCCTAGTCTCCAAATGGTTCACCAGTAGTGCAATTGAGAAGAATTCAACTGTTAGCCTCATGTAGGTCATGGTCATTAGACCATGATTATAATGTTTTGTTGTTTTTTTAAAGATCTGTGACATAATAAATACTGCTTTTTAGTGTGCATTTATTTGCTTCACCATAACAATAACAGCACACCCTGATCACAGTATATTTATTACAAAGCAAATTTGACTGAGAAAAGATAATAGCTGTGAGAAACTCTGCTAAGTTCTGCACTCACCATTGCATTTTGTAATTCAGCGGTTGCAGATTAAGGTCTGTTTCTTTGCATTTTTTGTTAGGTACGTTTCCCTTTGTTTTTCAATCATCAGGAACATGATACGCCCACCCCTGTCCAGATTTTTAGGTGGTTGATCATTCTTGGCATTGACACGATAGTGTGTTTGTGGTGCTGCTATTAGTGTATTAAATGCAGCTGTGATGCATTTACACTCTGTTGATACCAGCTGTCTAGCTTGTTAGACACATTGCACATAGAAACCCATGCAGTTAGGTTGGTGATGTCTAGGCACACATCAGATCTGATCACTTTCAAATAACAGTGCGGACAGTCCTCTCAAGATCTGCTGCAAGAAGCATCTGATTTGTTTGTGGTGTGAAACTAGCCTATCATTACTCACTGCTGCCCTCTGCTGGAGCTGTAACACTAACAGTTACAATGTTTTTGTTTTGTTTTCATACATTTTGTATTTGCTTTGGCATAACTGATAAAGCCACACATTCAGTCTGTTTACACAGTCATATCAGAAAATTGACAACTTCCTTGTATCTACATTCACTGTCCATTTTATCAGCTCCACTGATCACACAGCTGTACTTTGTAGTTCTACAATTACAGACTGTAGTTCATCTGTTTCTCTGTATACTTTGTTAACCTCCTTTCACCTGTTCTTCAGTGATCAGGACCCTCACAGCAGGTATGATTCAGGTAGTGGACTGCAGTCACACTGACGTGGTGATGGTGTGTGTTAATGTGATGCTGTTTTGGTGTGTTAGCAGTCTTGAGCGGAAGTTTTTAAACACTGTCTCCGTTCACACACCCAACTTGTAGACAGCAGCTCATCTGTTGCTGTACAGTTTGTGTTGGTCCTTCACTAGAGGTCACAGGACACTGTTGGTTGGAAAGTTTTGGTTGGTGCACTATTTTCCTTCTTTTAGTGACACTGAGGTGTTTAAAAACATCAACATCTCTGCTGCGTCTGATCTACTCTAACACACACTAACACACCACCACCACATCAGTGTCACTGCAGTGCTGAGAAGAATCCTCCTCATAGATAATACCTGATCTGTGAGGGTCCTGATCACTGAAGAACAGCTGAAAGAAGACTAAAAAGTAAACGGAGAAGCTGATGCACTACAGTCTGTAATTTTAGAACTACAAAGTGCACCTGTGTGATCAGTGGAGCTGATAAAACGGAGCGTAGATACAAGGAGGTGGTCATCATTTTCTGATATGACTGTGTATTTTAAAATAACCATTTGGCTTAGAGACAACAACTATGGAAAATGTGTGTGGTCAGAAAAAATAGTGATCAGGTGATTATGGAATAATCATGACATCTCTAGGCCTAAGTTGAAGTATCAGTGGTGACTTGACATTGGAAAATCTTTATAAATGAGCCTTAAGTTTTCCGTGGGTCATGGGGAAACATGCGGTGTAGTTCATTAAGTCACTACTATTAATAGATTCTGATTTAATCCACATTCTACTCTTCAATGAAGAGACTCCAGACTCTAAATAGGACTGTGTCTTGTGCTTGTATCTGTGTTTTAATGCCTTTAACAGTGTGTGTTGTTTTTGTCACACTTGGCTGTAGGGTTTTGATGAGTACATGAACTTGGTTCTGGATGATGCAGAGGAAGTGCACATGAAGACCAAGAACAGGAAGCCTCTGGGTAAGGAGACTTCACTGATTTGTTGTGTGGTGTTTACAGTCTTTGTGGTGGAAAATCTGCTTTGATATTGTTGTAAAAAATTTCCAGACACTCCTAGTTAGAGAATTCAGACATGTTTAAAGTCACACATGCTTTCATTTACAGATGCATGTCTTGTATAATTTCTATAGAAAAGCATTGTCCAATAGAAAGGGATACTCTTGAACCTCACACAAGCCTAACATCACATGACCAGTGTCAACAAGGATCAGTAATAGGACTGCAAAGCCCCCCAGCATCTTCTAGAGTGATGGAGCTCCATCCAATACCTTTGGCATTAGTTGGAGTGTCCCGAACTAATCATTCAACATCATTTGCTGACCTGACTAATGCTTTTGTGACTTAATGCTATCAAAGCCTAACAGCAATGTTGCAAAATCTTGTGATGTCCTTCTATAATATTGATACTTTTGGTTTCAGTACAACTGTATGAGCAGGTGTGTACAGACATTTGGCTATGCAGTGAAACCTTAGTTTTTGTCATTAGTCCATTAATTTTTAAAGTGTCTGATGATAACAGAAGCAATATTTCCAATAAGAATCCAGTTAACCTGTTCCAGACACTCCAAAATATTAACAAAAATACATTTTATATAGAATAACTATAGTTTTACATACAGAACACAATGAGAAATAAATACAAAAGACTAATGAAATGGATAAATGAACATTTAACATCACTCTTGCCTTTACTGAAGGCTGCTCTTGGCATATAGCAATGTGATGTCATGGGACCGTATCCAAACTTATGATTGGAACCAAGCACAGTGCAGACAGAAGCTAAAGAGTTTAGAAAAGAAACCATAACACTTGAGCTGCACTGAAACAAAAGATCTACTAGGAGTTCTGCACATCAAACTAAAGCGACAGCGCACAGCAGTACCACCTGAAAACGGGTGCGAAATAAATAGTAGACAAAATAAATAAAATAAAATAAATAAATAGTGGACAAAATAAAATAAATAAATAGTGGACAAAAACCCAGAGAACAGGTGAGGAAAACAAATGCTGGCTCCCTCTGGTGTCTGAGTTAGGCCTAGCTGGCAAGTGAGGCTCATGCTTGCCCCTTACAGGCACACTGAATGCTTTGCATGGGCACGTCAAAGAAAATCGTACGGATGAACAATAACTGGTTCCACTATATAGGGAAGGTCCACTCAAGGCTTTTTTCTTTTTCTTCAACAGGGAGGATCATGTTGAAAGGAGACAACATCACGCTGCTACAGAGTGTGTCAAGTTAAACAACTGAATTGAGAGGAATGATTTTGGAATATTGTTTTTCTTGGATGTTGGAATTTTTGGTTTTCTTAGTCATGTTATTGACTTGTACTTAATGTTTATCATGATTAACATTTTTCTACCCAAACAAAATTAAAGACTTTTGTTTCTTTACTTTTGTATGTGTTTTTATTTATGAAGTGTCAACAAATGCAGAGCTCCTTTTTATCCTTCTCCTTTTTTATTTGGAAAATTAATTTAATAAAGAGTTAACTGCATGGCTAAATCTGGAATTCCCTGCGAAGTGTGCAATGAAGGGGTAGGGAGACTCACTGTGACCCTGACCACGATTAACTGGTTTAGAAGGTGGATGTTCTGCATTTTACTTTTCACACAGTAAATCTGCTAATGTTAAATCAACACTATTAGAGTTAAATTAACACTGAGGGTGTCAAAATGTAACTCTCAGTGTTAAATTAACTGTAATAGTGTTGATTTAACACTGGCAGATTTACTGTGCAGCAGTAACAGATACAGATTTAGTGGTTTATTTTTATTTTATTTTTAATTATTTTTTTTCTTCCCACAATCGATATTAATACTCCAGGAAAACCAATCAGCAATACTTATGGCTGATGCTTATTGCTCGCAAATTTTGCTGTTTGTGAACATCTTCCTTATCAAACAGACCTAATTCAGCTCAGCAGGAAATTGCCAGATTTAGGATGTTGCAGAGCAGAGAAATCAGCAAACTGCTGGACACTGGCCTTCGGTTCCTCACACCTGTCCTCTACAGTGTTGCTGCAGTAATACTCGCTATCTAATATTGTTATTTATTTATTTTTGCATGTTTTCTAACATTAGAATTTCTGGTCTTTTGAGCCAGGTGGTTTGATGTGAATTGAGCCAATGTAGAGAAATATACAGCTAGTACTGTTTAATGTTGATGATGGGGACCAGATATCGAGTTTAAGGATGACTTTATTACTTTTAGTGAATAGTTCACTATTATTAGTGTTATTAGGGAGCATTGAATGCCTCTAAAAGCTGCCTCACATGAAGATGTTGTACTAAATGATATTAAGTGCCATCAAGTTGATTCAGACTCCATGTGGATGGTGTTTTCCCAGAACATTGTGTCTTCTGTTTGGGTCTTCAGATGTCCTGATTATAAAAGTGCTGAACAGTAACATAAAGAGTTATTCGGTGTTTAATGCTGAGAAAAGTACTTTAGGGTTATTTTTGGCATTTTGACAAGGTTTAGAGCCTAGTTAGGCTAAAAGGTGTCCTGATATGTGCACTTGGTCTCTGACAGGCCATATACTGCTAGGAAATGTCCAGCACTTAAGATCTGTAATGTAGATCTGTACTAGTACATGTAGGCACACAAAGACTTGGATTCTATTCAGGATTGAATAACTGCAAAATAAAGTTGAACACTTTTTTTTTCTGGTAAAAGTTTACATACAGGTACACACACACGAGCCACAACCTGGATCCTAGATGTCGCCATTACAGTAATCTGAAGTGTAGATCTGAAGTTATTTTAAGAAAAAAAATCAGTCGGTGTTTAGACTTATTGGCATTCAGAGTCATATTTGAAGTAAAATGAGTGATTCTTATGATAAAAACACTTTTTTAAGACGTCTTTAACAAAAACACAAACATTCCATGCAGTTAGGGAGTAATAATAAGATTTGGCCATGAAACCTCAGACGGGAAATAAAGTGATGTTCCAGCATCTTCTCTCAGGTGACCTGCTTCTCATAATGTGTCCAAAATAAGACCAGTTTGCTTATCTGAGCTTGTAGAGATAGAAACAGACTAAAATTGGTCACAGATCCTTATTAGATAAGGATTTTCATGGTGGAGAGGAACAGAGAAACATTTTTTGACCATTATCAGCGCTGAATATAAAACCAGAAGAGGGCAGCATGTCCACAATCCTTCATGCCCATTGAACCTTTTCAGTACTTGTGCAGGACTTGCATTATTTGGCTAAATTGATTTCTACTCATACTGTCCTGATTTTAAAAGTGCCTCAGCTGCTTGTGAACCTAACAAATCCATAGAGAGTGTGGAAATCAAGCCTGGGGACTTTGTAAAGGTGATTGACTCTGTGTTCTGGCTGTTCTGATAGTGTTAACTTCATTCTTTTGTGACTCTGTTTTTGTTGTTAAAATCGCAGAGAAAATCAATTGCAATGGAAGAAAGAAGTCAAAGCCTCAACTATTAATAACGGCTGCCTTCTTCAACGGGAAGTATGATAACAATCTGACAATGTGAAAAACAGCCACAAGTCAGCAAAAGCAGCTAGGGCAGGGTATGCCATAGTTCTCCATAGATGAGCTCTATCTGAGAGGCAGGAGGTGGTGGGCTTGGTGGTGGGGCAACTTTATAGATAGGAACTCACTGACAAACTGAGAAGGAAGCGGTACCTCAATCAATCAACCAAGTTTTTTTGCAAGTTTGTGGAAAGCAGGAGATGCAGCTTTTGAAGCTGCTGTGGGAGGAAGTCAGTTGCTGACTCCAGACTCCCCCCCTGAAGACTCCCCTGTGAGTGTAACTTCATAACTGCAGCCGCAAGCGCTCACTCGCTGCCTGTGGATTGCAACCGCAGAGATAAGTCTATTGCATCATGCTTTCTTTTTTATCTCTCTGTGGGGATGTGAGTACATTGTGAATTTTCTGACAGAGTTGTTGCTATTAGAGAGGTTCAGTTATTAGTGAATATTGTGTGTCATTCATTAATCAAAGTCTAGTCATGACACATTGTGAGATCTCAACTCAACCGGCCTGCTGAAGAGATGTGCTGCCTATATATATACTGTGTTTGGGCAAGGACCTGATGATACAGTGGGTTTGGTAACCTTATTTTTTCAGAGCATCCTGTCTTCAGTTTGGATCTTCAGGTATCTCCTTTATGAGTCTCTGATTGTATCCATCCAGCTTATTCCATCCATCCATTATCACTCCCACTTAATCCTTATCAGGGTCGCGGTTAGTCCCCTACCCCCTCACTGGGCGCAGGGCATTACGTTATACCAACCAAGCCCAGGACAAGGCGCCAAGCCATCGCTAGGTGCACACACACACACACACACACACACAGGGATAATCCAAACTCCATGTTTTTGGACTGTGGGATTAAAGGGGACCCTGAAGGAAACCCACATAAACACAGGGAGAACATGGAAACTCTACCCAGATGGGGACTCAAACCCAAGACCTCAGCGCTCAGAGGCGAGTATGCTAACCAATAAGCCACCGTGCCGCCCCAAGTGAACGTATTCTTCTCAAAATGTGTCCATAAAACGAATATATATTTGCTCTGGAGATGAACTCAAACCTGGATGTCAGAGATGTCAGGTGAGGGGCCCCGAGTGGTTCAGCAGGCTAAGACGCTGACACTATGACCAGAGGATCGCGAGTTTGAATCCCGGTCATGCTGTTTGCCATCAACAGCCGGAGCCCAAGAGAGCAAAAATTGGCAGTGCTCTCTCTGGGCAGGTAGATGACTCTCTCTCTCCCTATCACTCACACACTGCAATGTCCGCTGGCTCAGGTGTCTACTGATTGGTCCATTCGAAACTAGAGACCCTGCACTTTCCTCTGAGCGCGTTGGTTCCCCAGTGACAGTGTATCAGCAGTCGTTTGAAAAGAGGCGGTGAGTCACTAATGGTTTGGGTTAATTGGCGACTATCACACTGAGAAAGGCAGAAAATTTGGGTATAAAAAAAGAGATGTCGGGTGACAGTTTGTTTCATGTATAAATAAGCAAGCACACCAGTCAGTTGTATCAGAATTGTGGTCAAAAGATGAAACTGATGCTGTCAGGTTTCACAGCTTGTGAATGAAAATCACGAATATTTCTGAAAGAACACTCCACAGGGAAGTGCATACCATATACATATGGAGCAGAGTGTCACCTTCGGTCTTGTGTGCTGTCAAACACAATTCTGAGGACATTTTCCTGAAGGCTTTTAGAGTTTTTGCCACTGCTGGTAGACCTGTATGACCATACGCTTTAATATACCTGCAAGTTCAGCTACTTCCTTCACACTGTGGGCTTTGAAAGACAATATCACTCCTTTTGCCAATCATTAACATCTGCTGTGACCCATTTTCCACACACAGAACAAGACATTCACTTCACTGTAACACCTCTTCTCAAACTATGAATCCCGTCCCACACCCTGCAGGGATTTATAACCTGATCATCAGAAGCAACATCTGCTTCTACCACCTTAAACATGCAACGTGACAGTTTTTTTGTGTCTGGCCTTATACAGGATGTCCTGTTTGCTTTGTTACCCAATCAACTGTGAAAAACCTAATAAAGATATGATGACAAAATGTGGATTAAACATATTTCAGTCTGTGTGAAAAACATATGTTTAGAGTGCAAGTCGATGGGTGTTCATTTCTGATGACTAATATCTGCAGCTGTAGGAGTGGAGGCCGGCGCCCATCCAGCCATCTCCATCAGTCAGCTGCCGCTACAGTGAGACATTAAAGCCCTCAATTGTCCTCATGGACACAGCATGGGATGCTGGTTATTTCACCCTGAGACTTGTGCAGTGATCCGTGCATAATGTATCAGTGCACAGTACAGGAGGAAGTGTTCATGATGTGAATGTACTGGATAACAAGAAGACTCAACGGAAAAAGAAAGCTGCCAAAAAAGTAGGTCTACATGCACCACATCATGACCTGATCAAGAGAAAAGAACTGCATGCTGAACATTTGTTGTACCATTGGTCTTCTTCACACAGACTGATGTTTATTTAATCAAAAATTCATCACCAGATCTTCATTAGTATTAAAGATATTCATGATTGTTTGGGTAAAGAAGCGAACAGGACACCCTGTATTACAAAATATTGCTTGTTCTACACAACAACACATAAAGTATTTACATTTTATTTACTTTCACCTGCAACATTTTAAGTTATTATATATTCTAGCTAATCTCAACTAATTTATAAAATAATATACATTAGCATACAACTGTATCAAAATATGTAAGCTATACACTTTAGCTGTGCATCTAGTCTGTCCACTTTGACTTTGTATGACTGAATAACTGCTCAGGTTACATTTGTGTACTCAGTGTAAGTTCACAAAGAATCACCAAAACTCAATTAAATTGTGCTGAGATTTCAGATTTCACTTTGCATTGAAAAGCTGCATCATTGTCTGCTTTGTGACTTTTCATCTACTCATGAGTTACAGGGCTGCGTGTGGGAAACTCTGTGCCCTGACCAGTCTCTAGTGGTCTGGACAGATCTCTGCGGTCCTCTGGGTTTAGCCGGCGGAAATGTGGCTTGGGTCAGATGGCTATCCCGCCTGCCCCCCAGAGGCCTTCCTGTTCCTGTGGGAGCCATTGTTGTGAGCAGAGCCTTTGTTCTGCCTCTCCTCCTGACCTGTCTCCTACCTCAGAGAAGACTAGCCAGGTGGCTGCCCAGCTCACATCTCATAGACTCGACTCAGAACTAACTCTGGATATGTGATGGCTGGTCGTTTCAGTTTCCTGGAAAACCCCCAATCCTTAGCTCATTAGACTGTAGTATTCATGAAATGTTGCCCAGATCTTGATCATCTATGGTAGAAGGTGAGGAAGGACAGTGTCACTACTTTTAAGCTCAGTTTTGGCATCTCACACAGATTAGGTTAAACATTTTGCAAATGTCATTGATTCTCTACAGGGGCGGACTGGGAAGAAAAAGTGGCCCGGGAGTTCCTGACAGACTGGCCCACTATATATATATATATATAT
>BRDA01005219.1:33308-53853 GCA_036984385.1 Crenuchus spilurus
GTGGTGATTTGAATGAATGAATGTTACTTGCTCAATGCAGTCCTCCAGGTGGACGGTCGCTTCTGGTTGAGAGTACGCTGTGCGCGACTGGCTGCCACTTCTCACCGGAGTGTGTGTATACAAAGTGTGTTGATTGTAAAGCGTCCTTGGGTGTCTAGAAAGGCGCTATATAAGTGTAATGTGTATGTATGTACTTACATAGCGCCTTTCTCAAACCCAAAGATGCTTTACAATCCACACACACTCAACCACACACACCGGTGAGAAGCGGCAGCCAGTTGCGCACAGTGTACTCTCAAACGGAAGCAACCATCCACCTGGAGGACTGCATCGAGCACTAGGGGGATCACCCAGGACAGAGTGCCAGCCATATCTGGGCATACATACATACCTTCATATACAGGCATACACACACCAGGGTAATTTTTAGAGTAGCCAATTCACCTGATTTCCATGAATTTGGACTGTTGGAGGAAACCAGAGACCCCGGAGGAAACCCAAGAAGACATGGGGAGAACATGGAACCTCTGCTCAGATGTGGTCTTGAACCCAAGACCTCAGTGCTGAGGCAAACGTGCTAACCGCTAAGCCACCGTGCCGCCCCTACTGTGTTTTGTGGTGGTTTCTGCTGTGTTTTGATGTGATTTCTGCTGTTCTGACTTGATATATGTACTAAATATGATCCTGTAATAAAGATCTCATAATTCATGAATAAGGAACAATGCGGCAGATTAGAGGAAGCCTCCGAGTTTGGATAAGGAACAATGCTGAAAGCCCAAAGTAAGATGACAAATAATTTCATTAAAATCTCATTAGTAAGACTTGCCTTGGTGTGCATACTCAAATTAAGCCATCTCAAACTTTCCTTTCACTGCATCACTCTGTTACTGTGGAAGTCATTTTCTGTTCTGAACATGAATTATAGAGAAACCTGTTTGCAGAAAACCTCACAGCAGCTCTGTGACCCCTCTTCCACCACCAGGGTTAAGACAACATTCATCTCCAGGTCTGCATGGGTCTCAGAACATTCCAGATCTGTTTACAGTTATGGCCAGAATGCTGTGTAGCTTGAAGGACACAAGGAAGCTGCAGCAGCACTATCTATGAGAAATGGTTGGCTGCTGACTGTCAGTAACTTGTTTGAGACACTAAAACTGAACTAAAAAGTGGTGACACTGTCCTACCCCATCTTCCATCATAGAAGACTGAATATCTGCAGCAGAGTTTGTGGAGTTTATCAGGGTCTGCACACAACTATAACATTTTGAGCAGTAGTATGAGGTGCATTAGTGATAAAAGGCTTGTTGAGGCTTTTCCTAATGGATATGTTGTCCTCTGTTATTAATGTGTTTATTGAGGAAAATATCAGACCTCATATAAGCTTTTATCACCACTGAGCTTGTTAGCTCTGCTGTAGAGGAAGTGGATGCATGTCTGAGGAAACTATATGCGATGGATGTTTCCGTCAGTACCAAGTTCGTCACTGAGGGAGCAGCAAGCCAGGAAGGAACCGCTGTGTGATTCAGCACCAACAAGATACCATATATTACACTTACATTGTCTGATGGTTCTCAACCCCAGACACCTGTAGACCTCCAGGCTTGTAGAATTTTATACCTGTAAACCTTAAGACATGTAGACCAGAAGGCCTTTCAAAGTTGGAGGGACAAAAACACTGACATTGCTGATCTGAGTGATATAATATAACTAATACTACACTTTTAACAATCATACTGGGCATTTATCAACCAATCAATTAAAATGTATTTATATAGCACTTTTTACAACTGACATCACAAAGCAGCTTTACATAATTAGTATCGGACAATTTGAATCTAAGCATTTAGAGCAAGTTCAGTCAGAGCATCTGGAAGTGCCCTTCAGTTCTGATCTCAGGCTTGTTTCAAAAATACTAGAAACAAACAAAACAGACTTTTTTTTTTTAGGATCAAAATCTGCAACCGTATGCAGGTCTACAGTTCTAAATGTCTTAAGGTCTACATCAGGTCTGCAGGTCTCAATGTCTATAGGTGTAAAGGTCTAAAGGTTGAAATAACAGACTGAGCAATCATCTCATCATTGTAGTTGCGTCCAGACACATCTTTGTGATTTTCCTGACAAATGTTGGAAAAGAAAAATCTACTGAGTGTATCTGTTATTCATGTTCATATAACATGCATCATTATCACTTAGAGTCCTATTAGTTTAACAGTATTTAACATTAGATCTTTACAGAACTGATAGTGATGTAGCTTGTGAGTAATGAGCCCCGCCCCTTTAATTAGCCTGTGAATTTTCTCATCTGTTTTACTCTCTTTTCCTCTTTCCAGGTAGTGTTGTCCTAAATTGAGTTCTCAGTGTCTGTCTTGCTCAAGCGCCCTCTTTTGGCACAAATCTCAAACTACATCATGTCCCTTTAGTGTTGCGCAGCCTGAAATAAATGAATTCTGGGACTAAAAACTAATACGTTTAGTATTTAAACACTTGATATTATATTACAATTCTTAAAAGACTTTTTGACTTTTAAAAGACTCATTTGAAGGGCTCTTTTACTAAAACCATCAACAATTTACATTTCTGTAAACACACTTAAGACGGGTTCAGATGGTTTTTAAAGGTTAATTAGGCTGAAAAGAGAAGACAGAAACACTGTACTTGCATTTAAACTAGTGTTCCCTGACCAGCATGGATGAGTAATAGTCATATATGAGCAGAAACACGTACTGGGACAGTTTTAGACATATTACAGGTACGTATGGTTCCCATTAGAGCTGAAGTGCTGTATTAACTTCTGCAGAACACCAGTTAAACAGCTCTGAATCATTCTTAATTAGTTTGAGGCCTCTAGAGAGCAGATTGCTCAGATCAGTGCTGTTCTGGAGCAGCTGATTCATCCCTGAGGTTGAAAACAGTCATGAAGCTTGATTTGACTCTCATAAGCATTTAGATTGAAAATTATTAAGCTCACTGTGTGTGTGTGTGTGTGGCTGTAAAGGTGTGTGTAGAGTAATTAGTGTGACTGTAGATGACTGGCTGTGCAGGCTGGGAGGTCTTCAGGCTGATTTCAGGGGTCTTCATTCACTTCCCAGAGAGCAAAGCTGTTCAGTAGTTCTGGAGTCTAAATGTGATTAAATTCCTGTGTGATGCCTCAACAACTCCAGAGAGCTGTGATTACACAGCTTAATCACTACTGAAAGCTCAGTCTAGTGTAGTGTTATTGCATGTATTCATAGCTTGGCTAACCTTCAGCTTCTACACTGTCCATCTGTGTTGGTAAAAACACAAAATAATGACAGGAAGTGCACTGGTGGAAGTGTTCATGGACACATTTTCAAACAGTTGTATGTTTTTGTCTTACCCTCATAATTCAGTAATGATAATATTATGTGTAGAGTGACCAGATCTGAGATGATGAAAAAGAGGACACTTCTCCACACGGGGGGTATAATGTATCACATGTTCAAATACAAAGACATTTTAAAAAAGTTTTACACTAGGCATATTTCTGACACGTATGCAAAAGAGCTTTATTCTGTGCTGAATTTTATTTCGTTGGGGTTCTTGTCATTTCAAATAATTTATTTTTCATGCCACCATTCTTCCAATAAAAATACTGAATGAGCAGAAGGAATATTTTCACTGCTCTATGACTGCTGCCATCAGTAGACATGCCACAGTAAGGAATATCAAAGTGCTTCTAGAGCAAGGGTTGGCAACTTTTAGCAGTCAAGGAGCCATTTGGACCCGATTTCCATGTAAAAGAAAACAGTGGGAACCGCAAAATACTTTTTGACATCTATAATGAAGATAATACTGTATATACTGTTATTGTTTTTTTTTTTGGTGCTTGAACATGAATTTTATTATTGGTATTAATTATTAATAAATATTGACAAATTATGATTTATATTTTTTATTAATAATTACTAGTTACTATTAATAATATACTAATAATAACCATTAAATGTTATTATGAATAATAAAATACAAAAATGAAAATTAATAATTAATAAAATTAATAGATTATTACATATTAAATATTAATAAACTGTTAAAAGCATGTAGCATAAAATTATCACCCAATTCTGTTTCACTTTGAGTCAACTTCCAACTCAGTATCACCAATGTTTCACTTATGTTTGGAATGTCAGATCAATAGACCTCATTTATATATAATTATATGTCATTTTTGAGTAAAAATAAGCAGAAATTCTGAAATATTTTGACAATAGTTAAACTTGGAGGCATGTAAATGGATGGCTTACCACAGACTGGTAGACGCATACACGCTTACAGACACAGACTCAAATGTTAATGTTTTAATATGAAACCTCTGACATTAAAAGTCTGACTGACGTGACACAGGCAGAACAAACGTCCAACATGTTAACAAATTGCAAAACCACTGGTTTACAAGCCCAGACGCTGTTTGAGGGAGTGACAGTGGTGGTGGCCAACCACACATTAGCAAGAAACGGCAGAGCCAATCGTTGAGCTTGTGGTTGGTCAAAAGGAAAACAGATTTCAGATTGAGTGGCTTGGACTTCCGCTGGGTCCTAGTGCTTGCCTTTCTCCATTTAATATAGCGTAACATCTCAGTCAAGTAAATCGAATGGAATGGGGGGAGTGCGAGACTAGTTTGTGAATGAAACGCTTCTCGACTAAAACAAAATCCTGGATGGTTATGAAATTCTGCCTAGACATTTTTTTTTAAGTCTCAAAAAGAGGACATATCCGAGTAAGAGGTCACCCTAATTATGTGAAAATTGTGTAGAAATCACCGCAAACACAGCAGAAATCACCACAATACAGAATAAAATACAGAATATAATGTTTGTTTATATATATATATATAATAAATGTCATTCATTCAGTCATTAACTACAAATTAACTACAAAACTCACTGCGGTTCCTCTGCTAAGCAAACTGTTTCTCTGCTGTTTCTTTACTGTGCTCATCTTAACAAATGCCAGACCAGCTCGAGATGGACTACAACAGGGTCAAAACTGCTCTGAGGCCATGAGGAACTCACCAAAAACACATCCTACATAGACTTTATATCCAAGACACATTTTCACCCTCAGCAGACTGTGTCCAACATTTCAGGCATCAGCAGATAAAATGAAGACACTGATCAGTTATGTTTTAAACATGTTTATTGAAAAAAGTGAGTACATAGTTCATCATTACAGTCTGTAAGTGTATAGCAGTATATCATCATCTTACATGCAGAAAGCTGCCTCAGAGTCTCTTTCACATAGTCTGGAGGGTGGATTATGTATCACCAGACTGGGTTTATATTGTATTGCTGATTATAAAGAGCATGACATGCTAAAATGATAACATTTAAATTATTTTAAAACAGCTCAAATGTCATCAAGATCCAGACTTTACTCTATAATACAGATCTGAGAGAAGCTTAGATGATTTATTTTTATAAAAGCAACTAGGCTATTTAGGTGACTATTGAGTTCTAGTAGTTAGCAATATTAGCCATAAAGATCTAATGAAGCTACATTTGGACTCCAAACACATCTTCACTTATCTGGGGTAAGGGAAAAATGTCAAAATCTCATTTTGAGTGAAGATTTATTACATTTTATGTACTTGACCCCAGAGTCCATTATGCCAATACAGTTTTCCATCAGGACGCAGTTTTTATATTAAATGTCTCGGGAACAATAGTGCCAGGCATGGTAGAGTGAGAACATTGACCTGAGCTGGCTGTATAGTTGTACTTAAGGTTATAAAAAAAGTCAGAAACTGTTCCCAAATCAGTGAAATGTGATAAATGTGGATGCTGGTTGTGATTAAACACAATGCTGTACTGATACATTAGGTACATTGTTCCCCACAGGACTGACCCCAGACTGCCTTCTCTGTATTGAAGGCCATTCAACTCTGTTTGGCCCCTGCAGGCAGCGAGTACACCAGGGTCCTTTTAACAGGCTTTTGGTTTTTTTTACAATACAGTAAAGTTCAGCAAATGTGAAACTACAACAGAACAAACCCAAAGACATGCAGAGCAGTGAAGTGCTTACTGGAGTAGCCTGATCTAAACCAGATGTTTGGCTTTTTCTAAAAGCTTGGAAATCTCTCAAACATCACATCCACACATTATCATACACGTCATTATTTTTTTATGTCACAATTATAGCGTTAAAAAACTGGGCATTCACAAGTGTTACTGTGTGATCCAGTCAATTAATACAGTCCAAATGTTCAACTTCAGCCTCTGAGTGTGTCTGTTATCACCCTTTTCAGATTGGGTTAGATTATCAGGGGATGTTTGTAATGAAACCACTAAATTTGAATGTAAATCTCTACAGTTCTATTAGTTTAACATGATATCTTTTTCATTAGCAGTGATATTAGTAAGCACCAAGCAACACGTCCATGTGGGGCCCATGTGGACAGTCCAGCTGAGATACTAGAACCACATTTGAATGCTCACATTTGAAAATTATTCTGGCCCACATCTTCCATTTCATTTGGCTTACTTGCTGCATGGATTGACGGCACTTGCAAGATGTGGGCCACATATATGACAGATTAGGGCCACATATCAGCCAAATGTAGGTAACACTACCATATCTCTGCCACAAGTGGACCACATTTGTTTTAGAACATGTGGGCCAAATAGGTTTTTTAATATGTGGGCCACTTATGGCTCATATGTAGGTAATACTGCCATATCTCTACCAGAAGTGGACCACATCTGTTATGGTACATGTGGGCCAAATGTGTATTTTCAATATAAGGGCCAAATTCGGCTCACATGCAGTTTGTCAGTGCTGACAGTGGGCCAACAGTGCCATTTCTCAGCCAGAAGTGGCCCACATCATACACATTATACTTATATAGCGCCTTTCTAGACACCCAAGGACGCTTTTACAATCAACACACTCCATTTACACACACCGGTGAGAAGCGGCAACCAATCGCGCACAGCGTACTCTCAACCAGAAGCGACCGTCCACCTGGAGGACTGCATCGAGCACTAGGGGGATCACCCAGGACAGAGTGCCAACCATATCTGGGCATACATACATACACACACCAGGGTAATTTTAGAGTAGCCAATTCACCTGATCTCCATGTTTTTGGACTGTGGGAGGAAACCCACGCAGACACAGGGAGAACATGGAAACTCCGCTCAGATGCGGACTCGAACCCAAGACCTCAGCGCTGAGAGGCGAACGTGCTAACCACTAAGCCACCGTGCCGCCCATCAGTATGCTATCTGGGCAGGGTCAGTATTGGGGCCACGATGGGTTTAACATAGTCCCACCTGGGTTGTACACTGGGCCCACCTAAAAACACTAAATCACTCTAAATGAAGAAAACCATATGAGATTGAGCCCCAATTCACCCACAGTCCACATCCCAACCCATACAGAACCCAACTCAACCAAAGCCCACGTTCCAACCCATACAGAACCCTTGCCCCAACCCACCTAAGGCACAGAGGATGTGGACACAGAGGAGCACCTGTAGAGGAACTGACCCCAGAACAGTCAGGTACATATAATCACATGTGAACAGGACTTTATTCAGGATTCAGGATTAGATCAGACTACATTTATCCAGCTAGACTATCAATAATATGAAAACGAATAAAATTTTATATTTCTATGAGTACAGAAATAGAGTTCTTCATACTGTTCCTTGTATATTTATTAAGATAATACAACACAAATATAAAAATAAATCACTTGAGTAGAAACTCCTCTCACATTTAAAGTGGCTCAGTAAGAGACAGCGTTTGGGAAATATCACTGAGGGGAACATTTTTGCAAATTGTCACTAATTCTGGAAGTTCTCATCTAATTACCAAACACTCTGACTATGTACACCATTTCATTTAAGGTTAATACTCTATGGACAGTATTTGGTCCCTTTTATCTAAGTCTGAGAGGCACTTAGTACTGATCTTAACACTAAAATCAAATATGATACATTTATTAAAGTTAAAATCAAATGCTGGAGTTTGTCTAAATGAAATCAAACATCAGCCTGAAAAAGCTCATTTTGACATTTTAAGGCTTTTTGGTGATTTTTGTACAATAAGGTTCTCTGTATATCTAAAACATCATTATTGAACAAAAAAGATCAAAAATAAGAGTCTAGTCTGTGGTGGAAATACAGAAGCCTGAGGTAAGGACACATACACAGAGTTATATTTCAGAAGCTGCCCAGGAAATGGATTGCATTGACATTGAAAGTTGCATTGTTGTCACTGTGCACGGTTAACACACTGTGTTCAAAGTGGACACCAGTAAGGAGAGTTAAGTCAGTGCATGACTTTATCAAAGCAAAATCGTCCTAAGATATAAGAGTAAAGCAGTAGCTCATCAAGAACATCAGACTGACACAATTTCCCTCAAACAGCTGATTTCTGAAACTGTATGACACTCCAATAGTCAAAGCTCTGATACTAGAAAGCTGAGATGTTACCCAGCTGATACGGACCAAACCTGAACCACATCCAGCCCACAGATCTGATCTATAAATCATAATGCATGAACCCAGGCCAGTTCTGGCTGCCGGAAGCTAATATTTCTATTCAATTGATGGACTTTGACAAAATAAAAAATGCAAAACGTTGTACACCTGAACAGTATCACTGCACATAATAACAAACAAATAATACAAAAATAACTTAAACATTATAAATTTGTGAAAGCATTATTTTATGTTGTGTTTTACGAGTTTATATGATGGTATAGTGATATACAATAATTATATTTGTTATAAAATAGTTTTAATAAATATGTAAATTTTTTTATTTTATGTTGTCAGATTTGTCGTTATGTTTTATGATAATGTTCAGGTAAATAAAATTTTACATTTTTTAATTTGGCCAAACTGTATTAATTTGAAAAAGGGAAAAAAGATATTAGCAAAAATGAAATTAAATTTTAAATTAAAATAAAAAAATAATTATACCTACAACAGTGTGTCATACAGTCCCAAACTTCAAGTCTGATTGTTATGTATCCTCGTAGCTCTAGAAGTAAACTAGAGACCAGACTGGTGAAGTGTCTGAGAATATTTGGGGAAAGGTGAGAAATTGTGTAGATGATGTTTGTTACAGAGCTGTTAACTGAACAGTGTAGATAAGCAATTGGGGGGGGAGGTTGTGATAGGGATGTGGTGGCCTGAGTGATGGCCTGTCATACTGTCTTCTTCTTTTTGTCCATCTTTGCATCCGTCCATCCTCTTTCTCTTTAGTCCTACACTGCTGACCAGTAAAACTGTAACACTGGGAAATTAGGTTGGCCATTATACACATCACACAGTCTTATGTATACCTGGCCATCTCCAGGTGTTATGGTACGATTGAAGTCTCACGCAGTGGTGTTAGAGCTGATCTAGAGCTTCCCAGGTGTTGTATTGCTTTGGGACAATAGCTGTGTTCCAGAAACTCAGCTGCAGTCTAGTTAGTCTGCATTTCTAGACCACAGACAGAAGTATGGCTGAGAAATGAAGACTACATCCAGCCTAAGCAAAGGACTGCACCCTCAGAGCAGTGATTGGTCGTGATCACAGGGCCCCCAGCAGGTTCTGCACAGTGCACTACATATCTCAATTCGTGTGCTGGTTCTAACCCCGGTCATTTTTACTGATGTGTGACATGTTTCCTCTCTCTGTACTTGAAGTCCATTCCAGTGACATTTAGCTGTTTTTTCTTTCTTCTATCTAGACTGAAGCCGAGCTTTAGGAATCCAGCTAATGTGGGTCAGATTTTCCCACAAGTATATTTGGGATACAGTCACAGAAAGACGGGTGTACCAGAGACCACCAGTGACTACCACACATTAAACTCTCTCTCTCTCTCTCTCACTCTCTCTCACTCTCACTCTCTCTCTCTCTCTCTCTCTCTCTCTCTCTCTCTCTCTCTCTGTGTGTGTGTAAGTGTCTCAGCTCCTTCTCAGTGTTGCAGCTTTAATGGCCATCAGCTCAATATCATTAACATGACAACAGTCTCCATTCACAGCTTCTATAAACCCCAAAAAACACTGAACAGAACATGTTTCTCTTCACATAATCACTTCTCTTCTCCACATACAGTCACTCAGTCCAGCATACACACCTGCTCCAGGTGTGTGTGTGTGTGTGTGAGAGAGAGACGTCCTGCTGGTTCTGGTGGACCTGCAGTCTGGCCAGGTGCAGAAATAAAGGTGTTTTAGGTGAAGTGCTGTTTGTGCAAGCAGTCCAGAGATTGTGTGTGTGTGTGTGTGTGTGTGTGTGTGTGTATGTGTGAGGAAGGTGCACTTGTGATACACATCTCTGTCTGAGGTCAGAGACACCACACACCACTTCTCCAACTCTCTCACACCACTGAGTTTAGTTATCACGCTGCCTTGACTTCTTTATCCTGAGAGAGAGAGAGAGAGAGAGAGAGAGAGAGTGTCACAGTGGGAGTGTCTAAGTCAGTACCTGCTCCTGCTCTTAGCTTTTGAGTGCAGGTGGTTTGTACTTACTTGGTAATGGCATTTTTCAGGTACTGCTGCAGCCATTTGGTCTTCGGGTTGATGCAGACCTCCCTGTTGTTCTTTAGCTTGGCACTGTGAATGAGAGAGTGAGAGAGAGATAGAGAGCCAAGGAGAGGGAGCATTAGTGGAAGTTATCTGATCCAGCTCTGGGACCTTTGCATTGTTGTTGGGCCTGGTGCTGGTAATGAGAGTGAGGGATCCATTTCAGACGAGTGGACGGAGAGAGAGGGAGCACTCTTTTCTCTGCTGAGTTATCAGATCTTATGTCTTAACATCTGGGTACACTTAAATGCCCATATAGTGAACACTGGACTGAAATGGTTGAATATGTCGTCTTATAATGATGAGCTGGTTCAACGTTACTGTTACAGAGCTTCATATCTGCGTTTCATAAAGCTCGACCATCACTGACCTGGACACATATTCCAGATCCTGTATAAAGCACAATAATTAAAGTAACAGTGAATTAAAAACATCTCCTCCACAAACCCCACATAATCAAACCAGAACAGACCTGACTCCGCCCCCAATTTTTACATACATCGCACGTTAAACATTACAGTCTCGATTCCCACTCAAGGTCAGACAAACATCCTCTCAACACCATTCATTCAATTCATAACATCTTTCTCTTCATTCACTTCCTCTCTCAGGCACTTCTCTTCCATCCCATGCAAATCAACATCAACTATCTTCCTTTTTCCTGTCCTCTCAGTTGTTTCCTCAGCTCTTCATTTGAATGGTGTAATTTCTGAAAATCATATTGATATTAAATGCTTGTGCAAAAACACATCTAGACATTTTTCACTTTGACTTAAGTCTCAAACCTTCCATGCAAACTTCAGAGAACTATTTCAAATGAATTGAATGAACTTTGTATTTATTTCTTTGATTGATTAGATCAGGGATTCTCAACTGGTCTTAGCCCGGGACCCACATGTTCGCATAGTCATTAAGTCAGGACCCCCTTTTATAGAATACAAACCAAAGAAATTTATTTTTTTAAACTAGCCTTGAGATTTCAGGGGGAACATGGCTGGCGGGGGTGCTGGAACATAAATTAATATTATGAATTACATTACTATTTTTAAACTAACTAATAACTATTATTATTATTACAATATGTAACTCTGTGCTGCTCTGATTAATAAAAGAAGCGCAGGATAAATCCAATTCTAATTTATCTGTTTAGGTGTTATATGAAGAATGGCTAGAACAATAATTGTAAAATGGCTGATAAAATTATTATTTACCCCAGAAAAAAAGAATATAACACAAGACAAATGGATTTAATAAATGAATTAATGTGTATTTGATAATATGTATGTGAGAGCGTGTGTTTATTAATCTACTCTAAGACAGTAATAAATGAAACAATATCTACAATTCCTAACAAGTAAGTATTGCTGTCTATATAACTATTTATTATTATTCTAATAACTATTAGATTTGATAGAAACTGGTATCTCTATAAAAGTAACTTTTAAATATATATATAAAATCACCAACAATACAATTTCCTTTGTTAGTTGGGACCAAAAAAAAATATACAGGACAAAATATATTATTACTATTAATTATCAATATTCCATACAATCCCTTGTCCTGAGTGCACTCAGTCCCTACCACCCTTTCTGTAGAGGAATGCTCATCGTAGTTCACACAATGAGATCAAACCTAATCAGATAAATGTCTATGTCTGCTCTGTCAATGGAGAAACTATCAACTGACTAACCAAGAAACATTCTAATGTCTGTATTTGAACAGACAGTAAAACACTAGTGTGCTCATGCAATTGTATATAACAAAAAATTGTGTGGGTTACAAATACATTACTTTCAAATGATGGTTTATATTTTACTCATTACTATTAATGATATACTAAAATAATACTATTTATATTTATCATTAATAAAATATTAATACATTATTTATATATATATATTATTAAATATTTATAAACTGTTAAAAGCATGTAGCAAAAAACTATCACCCAAATCTGTGTTTACCTTTTCAGTCAACTTTATTCACTACCACCAATTTTACATTTATATTTGGACTGTATGGTCAACAGACCTCGTTTTCATTAAATTATACCTCATTTCTAAATAAAAGTAAGCAGAAATTCTGAATTATTTTGACAATAGTTAAACTTAGAGGCATGTAAATGGATGGCTTATCACAGACAGGTAGCCGCATACACACAGACACAGATTCAAATGTTAATGGATATAGTATGAAACCTCTGATATTAAAATACGTGTAGCTGATGTGACACAGACAGAACTAATGCTCAACATCTTAACAACTTCCAGCGGCAGGTGAACAGGACTGCTGGCTAACTTACAAAACACAGGTTTACAAGTTCAGACACTGTTTGACGGAGTGACAGCGGGACGGCCAATCACACGTTAGCAAGAAACGGGAGAGACAGTTGATGAGCTCGTGCGCGGTCTAAACAAAAATCTACATTTCAAATTCAAAAAAGAGAAGAATAACGGTCTAATGAATGGTGGTTACTATGGCAACATTTTTAATTGTTTTAAAATTTAACTGTCCGTGGCCCACTTTTGGGTCGTGACCCACCAGTTGAGAATCACTGGATTAGATTGTTGTGGTTATTTGAATTGATTTGTATTGATTTATTTGTATGTATTATTTGTATTATTTGATTTATTATTATCCATGTCCAGCACTTTGGCCAACGGTTATTGTTTTAAATGTGCTCTATAAAGAATGTTTGACTTCATTTTACTTACAATTTAGAATAATTCTGACATTAAATGACAAATATGAACTTTTTTCCCAACACATATGTGTAACATTACTGAGCGCTGAACTGAGACCTGTTATGATACAGTAATATCTGACTGGTTTAGGTGACTTCTCCAGTTTAGATAAACAGAGTTAACCACAGCCACCTGAATCTACACCACAGTGACCTGAGACGAGTTTGTGATGTTTGTTGTTCAGTGAGTGATGAAAGAGGTGTCAGAGAGCAGCCAAGGCTGCTGGAGTTAGACTGTCCAGTGATGGATGACTTTTAATGCTCTGCTGAGTCTGTTCGAGACTGAAGAACTCTCACCACTGAGCTTTCATTTATCTTTAATACACAGAGCATCTCACTTCACCTCTCTCTCTCTGTGTCTCTCTCTCACTGTCTCCGTCTCACTCACTCTCTCATTGTCTCTCTTTCGCTCTGCTGTCTCTCTCTCACTGTTTCTCTTTCTCATTCTCTCTCTCTCTCTCTCTCTCTCTCTCTCTCTCTCTCTCTCTCACTCACTGTCTCTCTCTCACTGTCTCTCTCTCTCACACACTCACTTTCTGTCTCTCACTGTCTGTCTCTCTGTCTCTCTCTCTCTCACACTCACTGTATCTCTCTCTCTGTCTCTCACTGTTTCTCTTTCTCTCTCTCTCTCTTTCTCTCTCTCTCTCACTCACTGTATTTCTCTCTCTCATTCACTGTATCTCTCTCACTGTCTCTCACTCGCTCTCTCATTGTCTCTCTTTCTCACTGTCTCTCTCTCACTCACTCTCTCATTCTCTCTCTCTCTCTCTCTCTCTCTCTCTCACTGTCTCTATCTCTCACTCACTGTATCTCTCTCTCTTTCTCTCTCACTCACTCACCCTCTCATTGTCTCTCTTTCTCTCTGTCTCTCTCTCACTGTCTCTCTCTCACTGTCTCTCTCTCACTCACTCTCTCATTGTCTCTCTCTCTGTCTCTCTCTCACTCATTGTCTCTCACTGTCTCTCTCTCTCACTGTCTCTCTTTCTCTCTCTCTCTCTCTCTCTCTCTCTGACACATATACTATCTGTTCAGTGTGTTAAATAAGAACAGAGAATAAGTTTCACTTTCACTAAACGTGCCATTTGAGCAGTGCTGCACAAGCAATTATACACTGTATGACTCACAAAGCCATCACACACACACACACATACACAGTCTCTCCCAACCACACAGACCTCGCATCACACACACACACACACACACAGTCACACTCTCGTATACACATAGCCCCCGCATCACACACACATGCACATCACACCCCTGTGCCAAAAGGTCGTGTTAGAGAATTAACAGCTCAGAGAGGCAACAACTCACACAGCTTTGCAAATTAACCACATCCCCCCCCAACACACACACATCCCCCCCACATACACTGAACAAATGGTGCTTCCCTTAAACCAGACTAACTTCCACATGTAAACAATAGAGTAACTGGAGCTAAGAAGTGTTTACACTCTGAACCTGTGATTCTGAATGTGAGACAGTGAGGAGATATGAGTAGAAAAGGATGACAGAGGTATGTTTTTTTACCTTTTCTTTGGTTACTGAGAGTTGTTTAGGTAACATAGTGTGGCCACAAGTTATTATTATTGAGGCCACATGATAATAAATTGACATCATATATTGTCTTTAAAACAAACAATAATCTCTGATTAATGGCCTCCAGTCTCCAGCCTGAATATAATCATTTATGGTCACAAGGAACAAGAACTGAACTCACGATCTCAACAGACTTTAGATAGATATTAATTTGTGGCCTCAATTAATTATCTCATGGCCATAATTTAATCATTTTCTGATTACAAGAAGCTTAATGCCTGATCTCAAAATATTAATTTGGGAACTCAATTTATGTCGTGCCCTCCTAAAACAAACATTTCTCCTAATAACACACACACACACACACACACACACAGGTCTGGGGTACTATATACTGTATATTGTACATACACAGAGCTGCTTAAAAGTTTCAACTTTAGATTTATTTATTTTTTTGCTATTTTTGTGTATCAATTTGAACAAAAACTTGATCACAAAAGGCCTAAAAGTAGATAAGAGACCAAATCAAACACAAGACATAAATATTAGACATGTTTATTTATAGATTGAGGAAAATAATCTAATATTACAGTCTGTGAGGGAACTTTTAGGATCAGCAGATCATCTGAGTCAGGTATTGGGATGGTAATCAGGTGTGAGTGAGTGTCCTGTTTTATACAAAGATCTACAGTCTGATCTTCACATGTTTGTGGAAGTGTATCATAAACAAATGAGATTTCAGAAATAGAGTTGTTGCTGAAAAAGGTTACAAAAGCAGCTCTAAAGAGTTCTGGACTCCGCCAGTCCACAGTCAGACAGATTGTGTACAAATGGAGGAGATTTAGGACCATTATCACTTCCTCAGGAGTGGTCAACCAACAAGATCACTCAAAGAGCAAGGCGTGTAATAGTACACCAGGTCAAAAAGAAACCCAAAGTAACTTCCACTATCCACCACCAGGAGAACATGGAACAACAATTACCAGATTATTTGGATCTCATTTGATTGATTTGGTTCTTTTACTACATTTTTCTACTTTTATGTGATTTGTGTAACAATCTGATGTAACCCAAACCTCTCTTTGTGTGTATGTGTGCATGCGTGTGTGTCCTTTATTTGTTTCAATAAATAATCATCAGAGGTTAAAGTGATCAGATGTGTTTTTGTCGGCTTTGGTCAGACATCTTGGGCCTAATCTCTGTAAAACATTTGGTATTGCTCAGTTAATCTGGAACATATTCAGCTAAACTCTGGAGCATTTGGGTGCAGGGGAGGGAGGGTCAGCGGGTCAGAGGGGTCAGCCCAGGACAGAACTTTGACTCGAGATGGGGGGAAACCTTTCCTAATGCAGACATCAGCTAAGCACAGTTTATTTAGGAATATTGAGGACTTCAGAGCCAAAAGCGCCCCAGGACCCCTTCAGGGCAGATGAAAGTAATATGAGGCCTGTTTACTGTTAGTATTAACTGGCTGTGAGGTACTTACTACCTGCTGTGTGTGTGTGTGAGTGTGTGTGTGTGTGTGTGTGTGTGTGTGTGTGTGTCCACACATACTGTCCACTGCCAATTAAGTGCTCAGGATCACATGAGTAAAGCCAAAGAACCACAACAGTGTAAGTAAACAGACAGTATAATATGTCTTTAATCCCTTCATCTGTGAGCACATACTTTCATTAGCAAATGTCAGTAGTTAAGTCTGTCTTGACGGGTTCATTTTTCTTATCCAAAAATGTAGTAACAGAATGTAGCAAAATAAATACTAAAATTGTTATTATATTATATTATATTATATTATATTATATTATATTATATTATATTATATTATATATACTGTTATATATATTATTATTATTATTTATATTATACTGTTATTGTTATTACAGTGTGGTCACAAATTAATATTTTGAGTGAAGGTTCTTGTGGCCACATGTTAATATATTACAACCATAAGATAATAATTAGAGGCCACCGATTAATATTTTGAGGGTCAGTCTACCTCTACAGTGTCAAATAATATTTTTTTTTTAATCATTTACAGTTTTTAGTTAAAAAATCTGTAATTGTTGTATGTCAATGTAATATATATTTTAAAATAAATTTTAATGTCAATATTTTACATCAGAATCAACTTTTTGAACTCTTTGAGCAGACACATGAAGTAACAGTGCATGTCAGTAAGATCACTTCTCACATTTTTATCCATTTATGTAAAATATTAAATTTAGCTCAAATAATTTTCCTGTAAAATGAAGAAATATAAAAATGTAGATAACATTAATTCTGTATGTTTGTAACTAAAATAGCATCTGAATACATTTTAGACAAACACAAATTGTCAGTGTTACAGTCAGCTGTGTTACAGTCAGCGGTGTTACAGGCAGAGGTTTTATAGCTTTATTGTTAATACCACTGACACCTATTACACCAAAAGAAAAACTGATGTCTAAAACACATGTAAAATAAAGATCATTCCCAAATATTAGTTATTAATGATCTAAAATGAAAATAAAATGAAACAAAAATGTTAAATATGATAAAGTATTTTAAAGTTTTATCTGCATATACTTTTAATAAAAAAAACAAACCCAGACTTGCCACCACAACAGTAGAGTGACCCATTATCTCTATTAAATTACATATTTTATTGTTTATGTATTTTCTGAATGAAATTAGCAGATAAGACGGCAACAATTTGTTATATTTACAAGAACTTAACATTTTAAATCAGAGCAAATATCAAAGTAATGGACAGAGTTTAGTTTTATCAATTATATACAAAGGACTTTGTGTGTAAACTTATTTTCACATAAAAAATCTATAAAATGTTAAGGGGTGCACAAACTTTTGCACACAAACATATAAATGCTATAGAGTTGTTAGAATAATACAGCAAAGCAAAAACAGTGTTAATTAGCCCACAGTGACTATAAATATGTTTATATATTTTAAAGCTCTTACATGACTTGGAAGGGACAGTTGGGTGTGTGGAGGAACTTAATCTCCCGGATGCTCCTCTGCGGGACGGTGTTGAGAGTTGAACGACACCAGCACCTCTCCACCAGACTGATGGGCTTCGCTGTTGGGCAGAAACATCACGGCATCAGTCAATGCATTTTTAGCTAAAATAGAGAAGATCTGAAGTCTTTAAACAAAGAGTTTAAGACAATGTCTAGTTCTGGACTAAAAAGCCTAGATTTATACTTAGTCCTTAGTCCAGTCTAGTCAGTGATGCTTTAAGATATTATTCAGCTTTCAGATATGAAGATAAAATCATTAAACTTATATAAAAGCTCATTTGTGTTCATTATTTAATTCAAATTTTATTTTTATTTCACACAAAGTGATGTTTTTCAAGGTTTTTTATTTATTTATTTTTTACTTTCAGTGTCGATACTGTTTAAAAATGAAATATTAAAACATAAATATAAATGAATATTTATTACATATATAAAATATATAACAACATTATATTATTGTATATAATACATATTTATATATAAACATAAATGAAATATTCAAATAAATTCAAATTCTGTATTTCTGATGTTCATGCGCTGTTAGTCACACTGATCAACATTAATACAAATAAAAATGCCTGAATTGTTACTTTATGTGTAGTATATATAAAATGTGTGACAGTTTAATTAAATTATGAACACAAGTTATTTTTTTCCCCAGATCCTAGGTGAACTAGTATATATATACTATATATATATATATATATATATATATATATAATAATAATGTGTAAGAATGGCCAACATAAGATAATTGGAAATGTCAGATTTGTGCTACAATATTATGGTGAATAGTTGAAATAGTTTTTATTAGATGCTTGTTCATGTTACCACCTTTTGCCTGATTAAAGATTTTGTTTATTAAGTAAAACTACCTCCACCACATTTCGGTTTTGATTAAATACTAAAAGCTGTTCAGGCTGATATGAACAGTGAAGCAGAGCTGATTGTAGAACTGAAGTAAGAGTCTGACAGTGAGCAACATCACAGTGCGAGAAGCGATTAACAATTAAAATGAACTGAAATTGAACATCAGTAACACAGACGCAGCCCCCACATCTAAGCTTTAAGCTCTTGCTGTATAGATAGCAGGTCTGTGAGACCGTCAGCATTCACCTGCGTCCACAACCAGGCCAGGATCATTAAAAAGAGATTAAGCTGCCACTCTTGTTCTAGAGTTGGTTCTGCCTTTTCACACTGCAGAGAAGGACCCTCAAGACTCTTCAGGTTAGCCGACTGTCCCAGCCCCCACATTCAGCACCACTCTTAGCTTCAGGATTGAATTCTCTGCATTTGATTAATGAGCTGAAGTGAAATTTCTTAGCTGCCTTCACCCACAAACACGTCTCGACTCTGAGACTCAGATTCCTCCTGAGACTAAGAGCAGACCAGGTCTCCAGAGTCTTAAATCCTTACTGTCCCAGCAGCCTTTCTCATGATAAATACTGTCATTTGAAGCCTTCAGTTACCAAGTGAGCAGCAAACATAATCATCTTCTAATGAAGCAAGGACAGTAAATCTCAGTCTAAAAAAGACTCACAGATGCTTTTACCTCTGAACTCAACACAATCTTCATGTTAAATCACATTTTCTTCCAAAACCAACCACTTTTCAGCCTCAGACCTCTAAAAGAAGACCTACAACTACTTCTAACAAGACATAAAAACAGCTTCCACATCACAAATCCTCCAAACGAAGACCTTCGGTGAAGAAAGTGTGGAACAGTCTTGGTCACTTCTGTTGGTTCTCCACAAAGAAGATCTTCCAGATGTTTAAGATGTTAATGATGAACAGTATCTTCTGTGAAATTGAAGGAAATAAGCCCTTTGAGGTACACCAGCAGCACCAGCCCTGTAGAACCCTCAGACTGAGCCTGAACCAGTACCTGGTCAGAGGAAGATAAAGACCAGAACCTTACCGTCAGTCTCCGGCTCACACATGGTCACCATCAGAAACACCAGCACTGCCAACACTTTGACATCCATGGTGAGAGAGACAACAAACGTGTGTGTGAGTGCGTGTGTGAGCCTTTGTGTTTCCAGCAAACAGTGTGGAGTCTCACTGAGCAACAGAGTGTTAAGACTCAGCAGCAGAGCACACCCACATACTGAGGAGGAGGAGGAGGAGAGAGAGAGAGAGAGAGAGAGAGAGAAAGTGGGAGGTGTGGTGGACCCCCCTTAAGCAGCTCCTTTGGTAACACAAACTTCCTCGATTAAAATGTTTTGGCTCAGATTTAAGTTATAGTCTCTCTCTCTCTCTCTCTCTCTCCACACACACACACACACAGACACACACTCTTTTTCTCTCTCTCTCTCTCTCTCTCTCTCTCTCTCTCTCTCACACACACACACACACACACACTCACTCTCTGTCTCTCTCTTTCTTACTAACACACACACACTCTCTCTCTCTCTCTTTCTCTCTTTCTGTCTCTCTTACACACACACTATTTCACTCTCTCTCAGACACACACTTTCACTCTTTTTCTCTCTCACACTCTCTCTCTCTCTCACACACACACACACTCTGTCTTTCTCTCTCTCACACACACACACACACTCTCACTCTCTGTCTCTCTCTCTCTCTCTCTCTCTCTCTCTCAAACAATCAATCAATCAATCAAATTTTATTTATAAAGTGCTTTTTACAACTGATGTCACAAAGCAGCTTTACAGGGTTTGCAATAACAGACATAAAATCA
>BRDA01005223.1:9347-36343 GCA_036984385.1 Crenuchus spilurus
AATACATAAAATACTGAGCCATCGCTCCAAAGTACTTCACAACTTAAAAATAAAAAATAAAATACAGATTAATAAAGTAAAAATAGAAAATTTTACATAAAATACATAAAATAAAAACATAAAAGAAATTAAAATATAGAAGTAAAATAAACTAAGTAAAGCCCCCCACACACATTACTAATACTGATTGTTTAAAAAAGCCTGAGAGTAAAAATGAGTGTTCAAAAGCTTTTTAAATGATGATGTGGAATCTGCAAACCTGATGTTGCTTGAAAGACTGTTCCAGAGTTTAGGTGCATACACAGCAAATGTACAGTCCCCCTTTCGCTTACATTTCGTTCTCGGCACCATCAAAAGCCCTTGGTCAGTGGATCTCAGTGATCTTGAAGTATAGTGGGGAACTAATAACTCACTAATGTACTCTGGGGTCTCACAATGTAAAGCCTTATAAGTTTGTGCTGAACAGAAGCCTGTATAACATTTTGTGAAAAAAATAACTGTAGATGGATGTTATTGAAAATACCCTCAGACTCCAGGGTGTTCAGAAAACCACTAGTGAGGTTAACTGGCAAAAACCGCTTCAATTTGCTATGAAGCATAAAGATTATAGCTGAAGTGATGCACCCGTCATGCTTAGTGCCTATTGTACAAGCCTGTGGAGGCTGTGCTATGATCTGGGGGTGTTGCAGTTGGTCAGGTCTCAGTTCAGCAACATTCAAAGAATGTCAGCTGACTACCTGAAAAGACTGAACGATCAGGTTATTCCATCAATGGATTCTTTCTTCTCTGATGACCCGGACATATTCCAAGATGCCAGGATTCATTGGGCTCAAACTGTGAAAGACTGGTTCAGGGAGCATGAGACATCATTTTCACACATGGATTGACCACCAGACCTGAACCCCATTGATAATCTTTGGGATGTGATGGAGAAGACTACGCAGTGGTCCAAATCTTCCATCGTCAATACAAAAACTTATGTTGCTTTGGTGCTAACAAATCTACAACCATCCATGTCTTGGAGTCCAAGAGAGCATAACTTTGGATTACTGGTAGCGCTTTTCCACCAACACGGAACCGGCACCGTTCTAGTTCACGAACCTAATTTTGAACCGTTCGGCGCATTTCCACCAACAAAAATAGCGCCCCGAACCAGGAACGTTCGTTCGCAGTGGGAAGCAAAAAATACTTGGTTTTTCAGTGCGAATCAAATGCGCCTGCACACTGAGGCGACTCGTAGCGTACAGTGGTCCACTGAAGAAACTCAGTTTTTGTTATTTATTTGGTGTTCTCCGGAGTTTCAGGAGAAACTTGAGGGGAGTATTAGAAAGGAGAAACTCTACAGCGAGCTGGTGGAGGATTTAGCTCGGGCAGGTTTTGTTCATTCAAGAGAGCGAGTGATAGATAAGCTAAAGAAGCTAAAAAAGGACTACAGAGATTCTAAAAAGGAGCTATCGCACAGTGGAGCTGGACGAGGGAATATACCGGCTCTAGATTTGACTTGTGAAGTGAAACAAGCATTTGTACCAAGAGCATAAATTCTCGCAAGTAGTCGATGCGCTCCGCCATCTTTGTTTATAATTCCGCTTTGTTGATGACGTACACCGTGACGTATCCTTGGTTCAACTAGTGGAAATGTGGGATGGTTCACTAAAAAGCACCGAGGTTCTCATAAGCCTGAACGGCACCAGTTCAAGAACCAGAGTTATTTTGGTGGAAAAGTGCTATGGATGGCCTTCTCTCTACCACTTCTCTTCTCCAGGGATGATCACCTGAGCAGACACATTGCTTCAGAAGATTTAACAGAGGAAGTGTACATTCTTCCAGTGTGGTGGCATCATATATGCTAGTGGATGTACTTGCAAATGAGTGAATTTACCTGGAAATTCAGAACATGGATGCAGAAATGTGATATTTACATATTTTTGGATAAGAAGCTGTTCTAGACAGAAGATCTGCATGTGATTCACTGTCAATAACTGTATGTGTGAGAACTCCAGCTCCAACAGGATTCCTGGAATTTCTAGGTCATATATCGATCTCTCAGTGAACGGACGTCAGAGATGATGAATGTAAACCATGCATTAGAGTTCATAGTCTTTACTGCATAAGAGCTGTAATGAAACTGATAGAATGAGATCTAAGTAGAAAAGGAGGTACCTATGAACCAATTCTCTCCTCACTCAAATTGGAGGACAAATTATAAAATAATTTTACCCCTGATTTTCTCCCCAATGTATTTTAGTGCACAATTAACCCTGCCCCTTTTATCAACTCTTGCTATCACTATCACTTGCAATGTCTCTGACTCTTGGGAGGGGGCAGATGAGCACAGGCCTCCTCTGATACCAGTGATGTCAAGCTCCTTTTCTTCCAAATTGCTGGTGATACATCACCGCTGGAGGAAAGCGCAAATCTCCAGTTCTGATGGGTCACCCTGCAGACACCTGAGTCAGTCTACATTGTTTATAGTGCTATGGAAGTGCACCATCTTGCCCACCTGAAGAGAGAATGTGGCCAATTCTGCTCTCTCAAGGCTCTGGCTGTTGATAGCAAGAAGCATGTTTGGGATTCGAACTTGCCATCATCAGATCATAGTGGCAGCACTTTATTCCACTGAGCCACTTGAGGTGACTGGAGGGCACATTGATTCAAAGGCCTTTTACCCAGTTTATTTACTAAAAAGCAATTGAAAAACTATTTTTTTGAAAAGTGTAGAACATAGAAATGGTTCTTCAATGGTTCTTTAGTAAATAAAGTACCATTGTAATGAAAGTGGCACAAATATCAAATACTGAAACTAAGCGATTTGACAATGTTTTGGGGCTCAAGTCCCCATCTGGGTGGAGTTTCCATGTTCTCCCTGCATCTGTATGTGTTTCCTCCCATAGTCCAAAAACATGGAAATGAGGTGAATTGGCTAGTGTAAAAAATAATGCCAGTATGTGTGTATAAATGTGTGTCTATGCCCAGATATGGTTGGCACTCTGTCCTAGGTGATCCCCCTATTCCTTGATGCAGTCCTCCAGCTGAATGGTCACTTCTGGTTGATAGCACACTGTGCGTGATTGGCTGCTGCTTCTTGCTGGTGTGTGTGGTTGAGTTCTAAGTGTGTAAATGAAGTGTGTTCATTGTAAAGCATTGTTGGGTTTGAGAAAGGCGCTATATATAAGTGTAACGTTCATTCATTCATGTCTTGAAAATAATAACTCATTTAGAACTTTTGTTTGACCAGCAAAATGTCCCCATTTCCATACATGTGACCTGTATCATTATGAGGACATTTGGACGGACACACACACACACACACACACACACACATTTTGAAAGAACATTTGGTCACAAATAACAGCACAATCAACACAAGGGCACATATATACACAAACACACACACAGACAATTAGAGGACATTTGGTCATTGCAAGTATGTGTAAAGACACCTCTCTCTCACACACACACACGTTTCAGAGGACATTTGCCTGACAAGTATAAAAAGCTGAATACACTCGCACACACATGTTTGTTACTGTGAATTGTGGGGACCTTACATGGACTTCAAACCTTAAAACTCAAACCTTTCACCTTCAAAACACAACTTCACCTTAAAATTTCATTATTTACGTTGTAGGGACCAGCTTTGTAGAAATGTCCAAACAAGCTGAGTGTTTAGTCAGGAGTTGGTTCCCACAACATGGCATAAACCTGGTACATACACACAAACACATTTTGGTAATACTAGACTACTGAGGACATTCCATTCACTTATGTAATACTGACTAAAAATGAACCTAAACTTAACCTTAGCAGCCAAAGATCAATGCTTCTGCTCTTTTAATTTGTCCAAAAAAAGTTTGTAATGAAAGTAACACAGTTTTTGTGAGGACTAGCAAAATGTCCCCCAGTTAGAGACCTGACATTTCTACTGTATCATTATGAGGACTTTCAGTCCCCACCATGGAGAAATACACACACATACTGCCAGTACTCTGATGATGGTCGTGTGTTTATAGGCCCGTTTGGGCTGGATGTGACCCCTGCAGACTCAGCACACTGTGGTCAGGTTTATATGAAGGGCTGCAGGCAGATTCCATATGAATGCTCAACTCTGCTCAAATCATCTTACATAACTGTCTGTTCATGCTTCATTATTCATGAGGTCCTGCACTGGTTTTCAGGAAACAAAGATCACTGGTGTGTGTGGTGTTTGTGATTTTTGTGTTACTATCATTGTGAGGACCGGAGGTCCCTGTAGTGATAGGAAAGTGTGTAAAATCAGTGAAAGTGAGACTACTCACCATTAAAACACAGATGGTTTACACCAGAAATACACACCAGAGCAGAAAGACTGATTTAAGATTACTAAGGTTAGGTTTAAGAGTAAGGTTTTGGGACAGTTTCCAGGAACTAAATTCTATGTAATGTCCCCACAATTCACAGAAACAAACATATGTGTGTGTTTGTGTAAGCCTGCTCACAACATCATTCTCTATATAAACCTGAAGATGAGTCATCACTCTTGATTCCTTTGACATGTGATCACTGAAGCAATTTATGTAAACGTGCCAAACGTGCTGAGAAACACATTCAGCTCAAATGACGTGTGGTATGCTTTGTAAAAAAACGATTCACATTTAGTCTATACGTGCCTCTATATTCAGTGTACACACACACACACAATATAAAAGACAAGGCAAGGCAGAAATACTGTATATTTAGATGGTGTAATGTAACACATTGCTTTTGTTAATGCTGATACTGTTTGAATAGTAGCTGTAGTAATGTGTATGGTAGCCAAACTTATAATTAGTTGACCAGAGGAGGATGGGTCCCCGATGTGAGTCCGGTTCCTCCCAAGGTGTCTTCCTCCAGCTCTGAGGGAGTTTTTCTTGCCACTGTCACCGCTGGCTTGCTCACCGGGGATTTAGTGATTAATGATTTGGTGATTTGGTGTTAGTTATTACTAACCCTGTAAAGCTGCTTTGTGACATCAGTTGCAAAAAGTGCTTTAAAATAAATTTGATTTGATGTAGCCAATTGACCCGCCCATTCATTGTCTCTCCTCATCACTTGTAATGTCTCTGACACTAGGAGGGTGTAGACTAACACAGGCTTCATACGATGCATGTGAAGTCAAGCACTGCCTCTTTTACAACTACTGCCGCTACATTGCCACCGGGTAGCCAACGCACTTAGAGGAAAGCGCAGAATCCCCAGTTCTGATGGAACACCTGGCAGAAGCCTGAGCCAGCCGACAATACATAGTAGTGATTAGGAGAGGGTGCCATCTTAGCACGACCAATTTTGCTCTCTCTGCCCCCGCCTGCCAATTGGAAGCAGCATGACTGGGATTCAAACTTGCAATCCTCAGGTCATAGTAACAGCGCTTTAGTCTACTGAGCCACTTAGGGCCCACATTTCTGAAATTTATGAGCTGTAAACTGTATCAGCATTAAAACAAAGCTTGAAATATGTCACTTTACATGTAATGAATATAAAATATATGACCGTTTACATTTTGTAAATTAAATTCTGAACAAAAATGAACTTTTTTATAATATTCTATTTATTTATGTTGTACTATATATTCCAGGCATTCACATACAGGGGTTGGACAATGAAACTGAAACACCTGGTTTTAGACCACAATAATTTATTAGTATGGTGTAGGGCCTCCTTTTGCAGCCAATACAGCGTCAATTTGTCTTGGGAATGACATATACAAGTCCTGCACAGTGGTTAGCTCCCGAACATCCCTTTCAGACAGCTTCCTCTTGCGTCCACAGTTATTCCTGTTGGATGTGGTTCGTCCTTCTTGATGGTATGCTGACATTACCCTGGATACCGGTGGTCTTGATACATCACAAAGACTTGCTGTCTTGGTCACAGATGTGCAAGCAAAACGTGCACCAACAATTTGTCCTCTTTTGAACTCTGGTATGTCACCATAATGTTGTGTGCATTGTAATATACTATATAACTGTGCTCTTACCTGCTAACTGAACCTTCACACTCTGCTCTTACTGGTGCAATGTGACATTAATGAAGATTGGCCACCAGACTGGTCCAATTTAGCCATGAAACCTCCCACACTAACATGACAGGTGTTTCAGTTTCACTGTCTACCCCCTGTACATTCTTGATTTCCAGGCTGTATACATGGCTGAGACTAGCATAAGAGCATGTGAATGAAGTTCAGATGTCTGAATATTTAGGTATTATTTAAGGTAATCATGAGGTTGAAAGTGGAAACGTCCTGATAATGTAGTAGCCAACATTGCAGGAAAGCAGCCAATCAGCAGTGACTGTACACTCTTTGGTTGACCTCAGAACATTATGTTCTTCCTGTAGTTTCAGAAATAAATAAGAAATAAAAAATGAATGTTATTTTATACTGTTTGTACAGTGCCGCATAAAAAAATTGTCATGGTCCCCACTAATGAACTATACTTTCAAGAAGCCCTGGTGCTCCTCTGAATTCATGTGACTTTCCTTTCCCAGCTGTCTCCCATTGAGACGCTGATTGACAGGACTACTTAGTCTGGTAAACTAAGTCTGGACATTGCTTCATTCATTGGAGGGAAGCCTAGAGGGAAATTGTGCAGTCTTGGCCTGTTTACACCCTTTGAGGCCATTTATTCTGCTAGCAGGGCAGCAGCATGGTGAACTGACATGGTGACTCAGTGTCACAGAGGGGAACAGAGGCCAAGTAGGAAAGAGTCAGTGCAAGATGAAGACTTTCACCTGGACCTCAGTGTCTCCTGCTGAATGAACACACCTATAGAAACTGGCAGTGTGTGCAGTCATACATCATGAAAATGATGAAAAAGTTTATGTTCAATCAGAAATGTCTTACATGGGCTAAGAAGACAAAGAACTGGACTGTTGCTCAGTGGTCCAAAGTCCTCTTTTAGGATTTATGTTTCTTTTGTAAATGAAGCTCCTAGAGTCTGGAGGAAGAGTTGGAGAGACACAGAATCAAAGGTGTCTGAATATTTTAGGATGATTTTACTCTTGTCACGAATATTTGTCCAAATCCAGGTCTGATTTTGGGCTTGTTTTGGTGAGGAGCTCATTATCCCTTGTTTGTTTTCACAATTTTTGGGTTATTTCCTTTAGATACAAACACTGAAGTGATGAAGATCAGAGCTTATTATATACATCAGAATCGACTGTTGCAAAGGAAGAGTGGAGAATCCAAGGTGTCTGAAGTCCAGGGGTGGTCCTAACCTGTTTGGTGCCCTGGGTGAACAAGCCCTCTGGCTTCATCCCAGCCAGTTTCGACAGTCTGTGATGGTTTGAGGTGCCATGTCAACTGCTGGTGTTGGTTCACTGTGTTTAAGTCCAAAGTCAACACAACATCTACCAGGAGGTTTTAGAGCACTTCATGCTTCCATCTGCTGACAAGCTTTATGGAGATGCCGAGCAGCTGTCAGTAGTGCCAACACCACTACTGCCCATCATATTACTGTGACTGGTTGACCAACTAATGAACTATAAGCCAAACATTCAAACAAAGGCCTGAAATATGTCCAAATATGTTTGGGTCCTGACACAAGAACAAGCTAACCAAGTACAGGTAAATAGAAGGACTACTGTACAGTCTGTAATTGTAGAATTACAAAGTGCACCTATATGGTCAGTGGAGCTAAAATGGACAATGAGTGTACAAAGAAGTGGTGTTAATGTTATGGCTGGTCAGTGTATGGGTGAAATGAATGTGAGAGCATGTACCAAAGAATATGTTTTCAGTAGTGTGTCCTGTTTATTTGATAGCCCTGAGTAAAAGAAAAGCTTTTATACAGACTAAGCATCAGGCCGTGTTTTATTCCACACATGAAGTGGGCCAAAGGACAGTCTCTTCTGCTGAAGCCATCAAAGGAAAGGAGACTTCAATCTTTTCAGCATTTCTGTCACGTTATGGCCTCAAAAGCTGAAATGAATGCAGAGCAAGAACAGCAGGGCCTGAGAAGGACGTGTGAAGGATGACCTTGGACTACATGGTTGTTTCTGAACACTAGTTATGTATCTGTGCACTATTCTACATGAATTCTACATCCAAAAACATATCATTGGAGAAAGTTCTTGAACTTTTCCAGAAAATATCTTAAAGCTCTTAATCAGGGGTCACCATTCGTATCCATATATGGCTGATTTGTCTGGAGAATTTCAATCCAGTCAAGCAGGCATTCACCCTGTATCACTAATCAACTGGCTCAAGACTAAGACTACCCAATTAAGATACCTTGGGGCTCCATGCACAGTGACGGAGCACCGGCACTAATTGTGCTTCAGTTTTGTTCATAATTTAATTCAGTCTTTGTAAAGTGTGTAAAGTGACATATTTCAATCCGTTTTTGTTTAATGTGGACCATTTTGGCTTACAGGTCATACAAATGTAGAATCTCAAATTATTTATTTTCTACTTCTATTTATCTATTATTTAATATAAATTAATTATATTATTTATTATTTAATTATCATTAAATTTGAGTAAGTTACTGTTCAAAGAGAATAAATACTGTGGATCTCTCAGACCTACAGCTGCCATATTCCCAATATCAACACTCCTGAACCAGAGACAACATTAGAACTGTCTTACCTGGACTAAAGAGAACCAGAACTGGACAGTTACTCAGTGGTCCAAAGTCAGCTCTGCATTTTTTAAAAATAAAGGTTCTATAGTCTGGAGGAAGAGTGTAGAGACACAGAATTCAAGGTGTCTGAAGTTCAGTGTGACGTTTCTACAGTTTGTGATGATTTGAGGTGTCATGTCACCTGTTGGTGTTGGTCCACTGTGTTTAAGTCCAAAATCAACACAGCATCTACCAGAAGATTTTAGAGCACTTCATGGTTTCATCTGTTGACAGTTACCTTTACCAGCAGCTGCTCACAGTGTCAGAACTAAAACAGACCATGATATTACAGCTTAACTGATAAATAAAGACTTTATGTGTAATTAATATAAAATATGAAAACAAATGAACTGATATTCTACATTTTTGATGTATGACTATACATGAAGCTGGTGTCATGGTAGTTAACTCTAAAAAACCTACTGATAGGGCTTTCTCTTTGAAAATATTCTAGAAAACAGGAACCTTTGCTTTGCACTTTTGATTATAAAAGCTCAGATTACAGTTTGAGTAGGAGGGTTTGATCCTGGGCCAGGAAATTCTTTACAGGCCATTGTTGTTGGCCTAACATATTGCGCGGGATGAAGCACCTGATGTTCTCCACAGATGAGATGGTATCAAAGAACAGGTGCTGAAAGGTGAAGGTCTTAGCCTCAACAAAAGACATTTCCGAAATGGATCAATAAGCAGTTGTCTTCCGGTTCAGACCGGCAGAGCATCACTTTGCCTGCTGTGCCAACATGTGTCAATAAAACAGAATTTAAACTCAATTACTCAACTATAAATGTCAGTAATTCACCTTAAATGGTGATAAAGTGAACAGATTAGAGATTTAGCCAAATTGAATAAACAGGTTTTTTTGTGCTTTTATAAGAATATGTGCCTTCTTTTAGACTAGAGGAAATAAAATGTACAAAATACGTGTAACCTTCCTGCCTCTGCCATCCCCATCTCATTCTTGTCACGTGTTTTCTGTTTATGTTTTTGCTTGTGTTTTGCTTCTGTTTACCATGTGCTTGTGTTAACATTTTCCACGTGTCTTGTTGCCATGTGCTTGTGTTAACGTTTGCCTCGTGTCTTGTTGCCATGTGCTTGTGTTAACATTTGCCTCTTGTCGTCGCCATGTGCTTGTGTTTACATTTTCCATGTGTCTTGTCACCATGTGCTTGTGTTTACATTTTCCATGTGTTTTTGTCACCATGTGCTTGAGTTTACATTTTCCATGTGTCTTGTCACCATGTGCTTGTGTTTACATTTTCCATGTGTCTTGTCACCATGTGCTTGTGTTTACATTTTCCATGTGTCTTGTCCACGTCATATCTCACAGCCCTGCCATCTCATTGTATGTCTTATTATGTTTGCTATAAAGCCCACCCAGCGTGTCACAGGCATTAGATGTCTCCACAGCCACGGTGTTGTTAGCCACGTTTTCTGGATCCACACTGCATTCTGTCTCCTCTTGCTTCACCCACATTGACATTTAGCTGTGTAACTTGTTAGTTTTTATCCATCATATATCATTTGTAACCTATGTTATACACCTTTTAGATCTCAAACTTGTCATCAAAATGTTTGAACTTGACTTAATCCACTGTTTAGATTCTTGAAATGTATGCAGATTGGTGCACATTTAATTAGATAATGATCAATTTGCATATTTAATTCACTATTCATTGTATTGCAGTGTCTTGCCTTAATTGTGTTCCGAGATATGGCACAACATAATTAGAGTTAACTATTGGCCTGCACTGAGGCACTCAATTAACTGTAGTTATAATTTACAGTATGAGTATTGTTATTATAACTAAGGTTCACAATCACAACCATGATTAGACTCACTGGCCACTTAATTAGGTACACAGACCTTGTATCTACACTCATTGTCCATTTTAGCTTACTGAGCATACAGGTGAAGTTTGCATTGACTGTAGTCCATCTGTTTCTCTGTATACTTTGTTCTTCAATGATTAGGATCCCCAGGTATTATTTTGATGGTGGCTCATTCTCAGCACTGCAGTGACACTGATGTGGAGGTGGTGCATTAGTGTTGCAAATGTTGTGTTAGAAAAGTTTATATCTCTCATTCTTTCCATCATACTCCCTGATGGAAAAATACATCATAATGGAAAAGTACAGTGTCTTCTGCCAGTGAACGAGCGATGATTCAGTGATCACAGTCTGACACTGCTGACCTTTATAAAGTGGAGAAACTCTGATATCTGCTGCTGAAAGATTGCCCTATATGGACGGGTATTTAGTGCTGCTTATAAATGTTAAACATCCGTCCACAAGCTTGGATTTCATTCCATGCCAGATGATAGCAGATCTGTTATCAAGTTGCAGTGACTCAGAGACATTCAACATCCACAGCTTTGTTCCCCCTGCCCACCCTCTGAACCAGCTCACCCCACCAAAAGCTTCACAGAAGGATGGGCATAAAATAAATATCAATATAACTCAGATTTTTTTCCTCACCCTGTGTCTAATTTCAGAGTGAATAAAATGCATCAGAATTGGATTGAATGTCTGATCTCATACCCAGGCCATTGCACATTCCTAATTTCACTTTATCACAATTCTGCATATATTATGCATATTTACATTTACCTTTACAGTATTGGGCAGATGCTCTTATCCAGAGCGACAACATCTCAGCTAGTACAGACAGGTTTGAGTTAACTTACACTTCAGGGGTATTTTCCTTCATTTTTGCCTGATTTGTCATGGTCTAGTATTAAGGATTATTACTCCCTACCTGCATAGAATAAATGCAAACTGTTGGTGTTTTTTGTTCAAAAACCCTTCAAGGTAGAAGAATAATGTGTTTTGTATCATAAGAGTGATTCAATTTTCTTAAGTTTTGCTTCTAAATGTCAAAAAAAAGCAGGCATTCAGTGATATTTTTTCTTAACATTTTTTTATACTCCATATTACAGTATTTAGACCATCTCTGTTCCATTTTGTGGCTCAGATGTGTGTATTTATATGTAAACTTGTACTAGAAAAAAATCTGAGTGCACAACTTTATTTTCTGTTTTTTAAATTAAATTTCAAGTTCAAGTTCAAATTCAAGTTCAAGGTCATTTTAATTAGTACAAATTTGCATTAGATCTGTACCATTAGGGACATGTGCTATAAACCAGATACAGATTTCAACACCAAGGTCACATGAGGTCATAACTGGCATTTAAACCTAGTCAAAATGCTTAAAACAGCCATAAAATACTTTCCTCAACTAGAAACAACTTTTAACTGCTTATATGTGACTGTCAGAGCTAAGACATGTCACACAAATGGAAGCGCGAGCTGCAGCCACTGACAGAGACACAGGTTTTGTTTACATCTGTATAAGGGTAAATATCAGAACAATAAAACATTATTTTCCCAATCTATTTCAACCAAAACTTCCCCAACAGTGTATAAACTTACTTTCTTTCATAAATTACACATCTCACGGCTGCAATTCCGGTAAAAACGCGAAACATGTGCTCTGACATCATCAGCTGGCAGCTGGGCATTTAAATGCCAAAGGCTCTGGTTGGCTGTCTATGGTCTGATCAGCTCGAATGAGGTATCAAATTAAAGGGCACACCCTCAGCTAACTAGCCAATCAAGTTGTGTTAATGTCACATGACGTCTGAAGGAACGGTTGAGAAGTTTCAAAATAAAGGTCCCTTCAAGGCGTTATATTTTTGCCATGCATGAGGACAATAAATCTTGGATTTTTTTGCACTCGATTGTCATAGAGACACAAACTAGGACTTGTTAGTTTCAGAACAACATCAGGAATTCAATAATATCAAGATAATATATAAAAGTTGTAAAAACATGGACATAAAAGTAAAACATGGACATAAAAGTGATTATAAATGAAAAGCGATTAAAAGTAAAAGTGATTATAAATTACAGATATTTCCTATAAATAAAAGAAACATGAACACTTGACAGCTTAACAGTTATTTTTCTCATAATCCTGAGAATCAACCCTTTCATTTGATGTATGATTTATACATATTGATTGAAATATCAATATTATTAAATTATAATAATTCATAATCATATTCATATTTCTGGATAACATTTTTGGGCGCATAGTTTATTTGAAGCAAATTCCACATTAGATGCCTCAATATTTGCATAAATGATCTACTGAGCTGAAAAGAGGACAGTTGCAGCTTTCAAATGACACCTTACACTTGCATGTAGCTTATGAAATATAAAAGTTATGAACTGTTGAATGCAATGAAATTGAATTTGGACCCACCGGTGGTTCCATGGAGTTTAAGAAGTTAAAACCACTATTCACTTCAGACAGTGTTGGAACAAAACCATCACTAATACCTAGAAAGAAGGAAAGATAAAATGTGCACACAAAATAAGAGCATTACAATGCATTACAATAAGTGTTTTAAACTAGTAATGTTCAACAAAGAGATGGGTCTTCAGTCTGCTTTTTTATTTATATTTATATTATAATGTTTAATGTTCTTTTTTCTCATTGTTGGGAATGATTGGTTATCCTTGATACACATACACATCTGCTTACACACAAATATTTAATATTTTACAATCTTGGTCTTATTTAGTTATTAGTGAAGAGTGCCGCTCAGTGAAGAAGTTACACAGCTGTCATGTAACTTTAAGTCATGATGGCAATGCTTACAAACTAACTCACTAATTACACTCTAGCCTTAAACTATTAAAATAATCTCAAATTAGAAGCAAGTATCTAAGAGAGGTTTCTGCATACAAGGAACAAATCAGGAAAAAGGAATCTGCTGCTAGAGGTGGAAATCTGCACAGAAGATGGGGACCCTTTACACAAATAAGCCAGTCACAGCTGCAAGCAATATTAGCTCATGACTTGCATTTATGAATCAGAGGACTGGAACCTGCCACCAGCAGTGGAAAAACACAAAGGAGCTGGTGGCCCCTTAAGATTAATAAGAAACCAGAGTTTGCTTAATATTTTTGCATGGTTATAATTTCTTAACATCAAAATAATTGGAAATGTGAACACAGAATCAGTAGATACAGAATACATGTTACGTAAGTATGCATTGACATTTTAAAATAAAATCAAGAGTCACTCCATTATCTACTTTAGTAATCAATACTAAAGGCCAAGCTCCTCTTTAGTAAGAATAAGACTCCTGGCAATGTCTTTAGCCATGAACCACTGCACCTGGATAATAAGCTCTTGTTATACTAGGACATGATTTTTTATAACTTAATTTGAAAACAGCACTTCACTTATTTTAATTTGGCCACAATCCAAAGGCATCTCTCATCTGATTTCCAAAAGCATAATTGGCTTTTCAAAGACTGCATTGTTTAATTTCATTCTCCACCAGGGCTTTTCTAATGTTTCACCTCGGATGCCCAGAGAGGCCAGACGAACACGGCGTCTCGTGTCCAGAGAGCTTCTGCTTTTACGTGGTTATGAGCTCACAACTGGCAATGAAACCACAGGGAGGAGACAATGAATACAGAGGTCAGTTGTTTTCAATTCTTCAGATCTTGCCTTAATTTTTCTACACTACAGTTAAAGATGTGTAGTTATCATATACACCAATCAGCCTTGTATTATCCATTTTAGCTCCCCTGACAATAGAGGTGCCCTAGACTGTAGTCCTCAGGACCAGCTATTATTTGTGATGGATCATTCTCAGTGCCACTGATGTGGTGGTGGTGTGTTAGTGTGTTGTGGTATGAGCGGACTGTGCTGAGCTACTCTGACTTTACGTCTACACGGTGGACCAACACCACATCAGTGTCACTGAGAATGATCCACCAACCAAATAATAGCTGCTTTGTGGGGGGTCCCGACTGTTGGAGAACAGGGTGAACAAAGTATAGAGAAAAACAGATGGACTACAGTCCTTGGAGCTGATCAAATGGACAATGAGTGGACGTACTGGACGATTCTACCCATCTCTGATGACTTCTGGTTCAATCTCAAAAAGGTAAACATTTAATTTTGAACCACCAGCATCTCTTAACCACCTCCAGGCAGTGACTGACATCCAGATTTAGATTACAATTACTTTCATTTTCCACTCGTCAGTCTAAAATAAGACTTTGCTAAGTCACGACTTTCATTTCTCAAAATATTTTCCGCTATTATAAAAGCTACTATGATAAGTCTGAATATCAGAATGAAGGGGAGGTTTAGAACTGCTGGCTATGATGAAATCCATCATCTTAAGGTCTGAAATCATTACTTTTTAGAAAAGTAATATAACACATTTAAGATCTCCCTCTGCCATCATTTGTGTGAAATAACGTGCAAAATGAAAATCTGATGCTCTATATTCTCCTGATAAAAGAAGCGTGCTCAGAAATACGACAGTCTGGGGTTCATTTTGGTTCAGTTTCGTGACAAATAGGTCCATCAAACTGATCTTACAGCCACCTTTATATGCTCAATTATCTTACCGCTGGTCCACTGGCCCTGAAAACGTAGCTTATTTTACGATTTATAGGCCAAACGGCCAAACATCTGATGAGTAACCCCTTTGGGACACTATCAGAGGGAAAATAGGTCAGTATGTTACAACTATGTAGGTCAGTGGTGCTCTCACCTGCATCCTTCAGTGTTTGTAAGCAACATCCAAATGACTGACCTCGCAAAGAAGAAGGCTGGCGCGACAGAGGACAAAAATAATCATGAAAAAGCAAGAATACAGCATCCGTTATCCTTTTATAAGAATAGGATTATAGTAAGAAGAGGGTTTTGCAAAAGCCACATATGATCACTGATATGTGCCACTGAGTTAGAAGGACTAGCATTCATGTTGTGAAACATCTCGTCAAATATAAGGATGTTATTATGCAGCCGAGTGAGCCACCGGATAGAGGAATATTGCATAAAAGCAGATAAGAGGTCTCAGAGTTTGACCCATATTTAAGGTCTCATTTTCTTTTGTTGACCCTTTTTTCTCATTCACCATTTTATCCTTCACAACAATCACAAAACATAACAGACATTACAGATGTGTCTCATTACAGCTCTCAGTTACGTGGTACAGCGATATTACTGCATTTATTTACAGCATCATTTATTTCCAGGCCTTGCAGCATCATGCAATAGCAGAGTAAGAGCTACCATGATATTATTATCACCATCTTCACTGTTTAATTTCACAAGCACAAAATAATGTATAAAAATAACCCTCTGGAGTCAGTGTTCCCGCTGACGGGGACAAAACCAAATTCAGCAATTTTGTAACTAGATTTTTGTCATAGAAACAAAGTTAAACATACCCAAGAGACTTTAAAGGGTATAGCTTGTATTGAAATGTTTTTAGATATTTGTGAGGAGCTTAAATAAGCAGAGACACATTTTTTCAGAGGGAGTCAGACAGCTGCGCATTCCCCCCCGCCAAATGACACAATCTGTCATTTATATGATAATGAAATGGTACATTTAGACATACTATTGGATTATCAGCTGTGGAATGTGCAAAGATGACTCATCAAACAAATGACCTCTCACATTTTTTTCACACTCATCTCATCTCATAAATATTCAATCTAGGAACCACTGAATGAGTAAAACATTAGTGAAGCTTTAGAAATAAAACTACATACAATGTATAAATACTGTAATGAGCAGTGTGTAGCCAACACCTCTGTTTATTCAGTTCTGAGCTCAAACGTCTTGGCTATAAATGTTTAGAGTGTTTTTTCACAATATATCAGCACATCTGAAAATGTGTCTGTGAATAAAGGGCAAGTGTGTTTGAATATGTGCAGAAGTAGAAGATATCACTTATTTATACTTAAAACATTAGAAGATGAACCAGGAATAAGCCAACGTTTGTCCTCAATTGTACATATCTCAAGTTCTAAAGCATTGAATGATTCTTCAGGAAAGTGTTTCCTCAATGCCAGTGTACCAAAGAACAATTTGCTGGCACTTTTTTATTAAGAGCACAGCACACAGTCAGTACTCAGCCTTAACAAGTGTAATTTCTTTTGTAAAGATGAATAGACCAATAAATACCCAACCCAATTAAAATGCAATCCACTGCACACTGTCTAACAGCATGATCAGAGTTGAAAAGCTCTCAGTGAAAAGCTCTATGGCAACTAAAAGGCTCTCAGTATTATTGGTCAATAAAGACAGTAAATAATAAGGACTGTTGTATAACTGCTGTGGGTACTCTGGGTACTGCACATTAAAGTTCACATTGCAAGTCTGCCAATTAAAAAGTCCACCAGATACATTTTGGCATGAATTTGGGATTATATCCAACAATTCTGGATCTGTAAAATCAGATTTATTTCTATATAGTCAATCTACAGTACCAGTCAAAAGTTTGGATACACCTTCTGGAGTTTCCATGAACACACCAATCAGTGTTTTTTTTTTTCATTTTTTAAAAATGATCTGCCTTGTAGATTAATACTAACGTCATCCAAAGTCAGCTTTATGAGCTACACAAGGTACCTGGAATGGCTTTCAGTTAACTCCTGTGCCTTGTAAAGAGTTACAGTGCTGCTTAAAAGTTTGTGAACCCTTTAAAATGTTCTATATTTCTCCATAAATTTGACCTAAAACATCATCAGATTCACACAAGTCCTAAAAGTAGATAAAGAGAACCCAGTTAAACAAATGAGACACAAATATTATATTTGCTCATTTATTTATTGAGGAAAATGATCCAATATGACATATTTGTGAGAGACAAAAGTATGTGAACCTTTACTTTCAGTATCTGGTGTGACCCCCCCTTTGCAGCAATAACTGTAACTAAACGTTTCCGGTAACTGTTCTTTAAACGTTCTTTGGTAGAACGACTTGTGTGTTTAGGGTCGTTGTCTTGCTGTATGACCCACCTTCTCTTGAGATTCAGTTCTTGGACAGATGTCCTGACATTTTCTTTAGAATTCTCTGATATAATTCATTGTTCCATCAATGATGACAAGCCGTCCTGGCCCAGATGCACCAAAACAGCCCCAATCCATGATACCAACACCACCATGTCTCACAGATGAGATAAGGTTCTTATGCTTAAAATGGTCTTTTCTCCAAACATAACACTTTTCATTTAAACCAAAAAGTTCTATTTTGGTCTCATCCATGTGATCTTTAGCAAACTGCAGATGAGCAGCTTTTGTTCTTTTAGGAGAGCAGTGACTTTCTCCTTACAACCCTGCCATGCACACCATTGTTGTTCAGTGTTCTGATGGTGGACTCATGAACATTTTTAACACTCACTGTCACAATATTAGACACACCTACATTGTTGGTCCACCTTGTAGATATAAAGTCAGAGAGAGTAGCTCAGCACACTTTGTGTTGGTCCTCTAGTCCTTCACTGGTGGATGCTGTTTAAAAACATCAGCAGCTCTGCTGTGTCTGATCCACTCTAACACACCACCACCACCACATCAGTGTCACTGAAAATGATCCACTACCCAAATAATACCTGGTCTGTGGAGGGTCCTGATTGTTGGATGAACTCTACATTGACAAACAATCTCAGTATTGTTCATCTTTCAGTCCCAGCTCACTCAAAACAGTCAGGGATGAGGCATAGAAGAGCACAGCTGACAGAAATGGGTCTTGTGAGTCAGGGAAGGCTTTATCAGAGAATCTGTGCCAAATCTTCTGATGAATCGTAGCACTACGAAGCAATATGAATGTGCAGTCTGCTCAAAAATGTCACAACTGAAGGTAAAAATAAATGGAGCCAAATCCAGCCTCACCTTTCAGTAGAAGCCCAGATAATCAAACTGAAGATGAACTGAGAAGAACCAGTTCACCTGAAAAAACAGACATGCTGGAACATTTGAAGAAAAAAGATGGATGGATACAATCAAAAATCATGAACAAAGCACTAAAAAAAAGGATGTTCTGGACAAAAGCTCTCCATATGGTCTGAATCGACTCAATGATAATAGAAACAGAGGAGTGACAGGTTTGAAATTCAATCCATCCTTAAATTTACATCTTAACATTGTTCAAATTATAATTTTGATGTGTATTGATTTGTTTATTGCAATTAAAATATTAAACAATATGGTGGGTCAAGACAAATCAATGGCAGACAATAATAGAACAATAGTGAATACAACAGGGCATCAATGAAATGCTCATTCATTAATGTACAGAAATCAACATTCGAGTCTTAACTAAAAAGATTATATCAAAGGACAGATGGGTTGTGTCTTAATACAGTACGAGTCAAAAGTCGACACGCATTCTCATTCAATGTTTTGCCTTTTTATTTTTTTCCTACACTGTAATGTCATCCAGACTGTGAAGGAACACATAAGGAATCATGTAGTAAACTTAAAAGTGTTAAACAAACCAAAATATGTTTTAGATTTCACTTCAAAGTAGACACACAACTGATGTCTCAAACACATTAAGAGGCAAGAAATGCAAGTCATGAACTCTTGACAAGACACAGCTGTTAACTGAAAGCCATTCCAGGTGACTACCTCATAAAGCTGACTGAGAAAATGCCAAGAAAGCTGCATCTAAACAAGAGGTGCCTACTGTGAAGAATGTAACATATAAACATATTCTGTTTTGTTTACTTGTTTGTTTAATAAATAATTATATGTGTGTTTAATACATATGTATTAATCTACAATACAGACCATTTTTAAATAATTGTTTGTTTACTTGTTTACTAAATAGTTCACATGTATTTCTTCATAGTTTGGATGAGTTTAGTATTAATCTACAATGCTGATATATTAATCTGTGTACATATATATATATATATACTATGGCAAAATATACAAAATTCTTGTTCAAAACATGAAAAGTTCACAGTAGAGTGGCACCAATAATTGAAATGTTTTAATACTCAAATTTGGCAGTCAGTTCTATACTTAAATAAGCAAAAATATAACACTGCATGTACTGAAGAGTTCTGTATAGACTGCCAATTACAATTAAAGAGAGGATGTGCTAGTTTAAGTGCAAAAATGTAGACGTGTTCTGTGAAATCCTGTGGGGTCCTGACTACTAGAGAACTGACTGAAATGATGCCAACAGAGAAACAGAGAGACTACAGTCTGTAATTGCACTTATATGGTCAGCTAAATGGACAATAATTGAAGATGCAAGGTATGTGTACCTAATGAATTGGCCAGTGAGTGTATGTGGGTACTATGTTATATTTAAATGTCTTTAAAAGGTTAAACATGGACTACTTTGCTCTTGACCCGCGTCCTGCTTCTTCCACTTCTGTCCATTTTGAATCTAAACAACACCTTGAATTCAGAAAATGTCACAACATCCAACACGTTACACAGAACAGAGAGGAATGGATCTCATGACTTCCTGGCAAAGCATCAGAGAACTCATTAGCACAGACTTTAAAGGCAAGAGAACTGTCTGGTTCTCAGCACAGATTATTGCATACTTTCAGAGTCTGGATGAGGGTTGCCAAAAGGAGCCTTCACCAGCCAAGATCTAACACACTGCCCGCTCTTCTTGGAGGTTAATCCTGTTGGAATATCTGGAATCCCATTTCCCACCTCGGTGGCATGCACTTTACTAACAATGCTGTTTTCTGGGAATCTTCTACAGGCCAGATGCTGAGATGAGTCTGCCTGTCGAAGGAGGCAATGATGCTCACAGCGGAGAAACCTAATTCATGAACTTGTGTGGTGCCAAGGGACCTTGGACTGTCAGGTTTCTAAGCACGGTGAGCAAAACTCGGAAAAGTGGGTCAGTGTTGCTGTTCTCCCCCGCGCATCTTCCTTGCATAAACACTCCCGCATGGTGGGGGCTTCTTGTCTGGCACACATCAGCTGCTTGCTCTGAAGGGATGGGGTGGGCTATTGTATTGCAGTCAGGGGTGCAATACTAAACCTTGCTATCTTGCCAGATGAAAGCCAGCAGATAATGCATGTGCCAGCTCTCTCCACTCTTTCTGGCTGCATTAGACTGTGTGAAGGAAGCAGAGCCATTGAGCTAGTAAACAGCAGAACAAAGCTTCGTGGGGTGGCAGAGAATGAGTGCTGATTGCTCTTCAACCTGCTGTTTGAAAACAAGCGATCAGACGCTTGATAAAGAGCAGCTGGATCAGACAACTCAGCATGGAGCACCTTTAGCGAGCTCAGGATAACTGTGATGTTGACTCATCTGTATGCAGAATCACAGGGGAGAGGGTGTTTATGACTGGAAGCTGTTACAATGTTCTTAGAAGTCAGAAAATGGTGTGGACACCTGCTCATTCATTGTTTCTCTGGAAATCAAGGGTCTCTAAAATGTAGTAGAAATCCTTCCCTGGACAGTAAAGCACTGCAGTGAGGATTTGATGGAACAGAGAATACAGCTCCACAGTGCAATGCTGGGGCTCTATATGCCCCTCTAGCACCTCCAGACATGGTGCCAACAGGCTCCTGTTTATCTGCCCTGTTCTACTGGCAGTACTTCTCAACAGGGCCTAGACAAGCAATGGGTGCAACTTAAAGTAGATGAAAGGAGAGTCTAGTATGCTAAATTGGGAAGCTGCAAAATACGTTATTTGGGCTGTAAAGTAAACAAGTTGTATTCTAGTTTATTATAAGAGATCCTCATTACATCCACATGAGTGTGTACTCACACAGCATCATAAGCCACAGAGCAGTTCAGATGGTCCAAACTTTGAGACCCTACGCTCAGTCATCAGGGACAGGAGTGTTGCAGTTTCCGTGATAAATGTACACCGGTCCATCGCAGTGGTAGTACAGCTGGAAGACATCTCCATACCCATGTTCTCTCCACCAGGTACACAACTGCCGGTTCCAGCCGCAGGCCAGCTGGTAGAACAGCTCAGGATGTTCCATGCCTATCATAGTGAAGAAGTCTTGGTCACCGAGGTGGCCCCTGAAGTGGTACTTCTCAGCCAGACGGGCCACTCGCTCGGGCTCCAGGAGCTGGTTGTAGAGGGCCGAGTGACGCATCGCTTCCAGGTCCAGGAGCATCACCCCACTGTTGAAGCCTGGCAGGCCGTGCGGAGCAGGGTCACCCACATGCGATTTTGGGTTCTCTTTGCGGTACTGCCAGAAAGTGTGCCTTGAGTAATGAAACAGAGAAAAAAGGTCCATTTCAATCCAAAGTCATGAACTACAGTCAGCCTTTACCTGTTTTAGTCGAGTTTATCTTTTCCTTTCTCCTTTTTATTTCATTTCAGCATTCTCTTAAAATTATTTATCTTAAAAATCTCAATTCCAGTACTATTTTTATTGACTTTTATATAATTCCAGTTTTCTCTCAATGTTCTCTCAATATTCAAATATTATTTGCTCCAATAATTTTATTTCATCTCATTTTTAATACTTTTAATTTAATTCTAGTACTCATTCCATTTTTATTTTTTTTTCTCTGAATCAATTCATTTAATTGTATCTCAGTCCTAGTACTGTTTTAATAATGTTATTTGTTTAATTATTTTTATTTGATCTCAATTCTGTTATTTAAGACTGTATTAAGCAGTGTATATATATATATATTAATGATTAATGATAAGCAGTAGTTCACAGATAATAGGCCTCATGTACAGCTCGTATTCATGTGAAATTAAGTCTTCATTTATTGAACCTTACTTAATAAACTGTTGTTAGAACTTAGTGAATTATCAGTGTCAATTATCAGCTCTCAATCAAAATCAGAGCCAATATTTAGCATTTCAATTATTGGAATCCATTTATTTATTTATTTTTGTTTTATCTACATATCTGAAAGAAACATATAACAAAACAGACTTATTTAGACTGGTACAATGTCCTGAGCATATGCATTATACCCAAGATTGTCTTTCTTAAGAGTGAATGATAACAGATTTTCAGCCATTAGACTCTTCCACTCCAACAGAAACAAGCAGTGTAATACTACTACTACTACTAATAATAATAATAAATAGCAACAATAATAGTACTAATAATAATAATAGTAAAAATAATAATACCAATAACAACAACAATAGTAATAACAAAACCAACAACAACAACAACAATGACAACAATAATAGCAATAACAATAATAGCAATAACAATAATAATAATAATAATAATAATAATAATAATAATAATATCAGTCAGTCGACTCCAGGTCTAAATGTGTGTGCAGGTTTGTATCAGTGCATCTCTGTTCACAAGCTGAAGTGGTTTGCTGACTGACACTGTGAGTAAACAAACCCCTTTCCATTGTAATAACCCAGCTGAAGGCTAACATGGTATGGGAAAGGAAATGAGAACCACAAGCTTTAAGGGTTAAAGTGCTTTAATCGAGGCAGAAATCTGGTGTTCAGCCCAGCATGCTTGGCTCTGCTCCAGCTGGCAGATGATGGCTTCACAGCGACTCTAAGCACAGTGCTGCAGCTGAACAAAAAACATGACATGCACATAACAGGAAAAGTGAAGAAGCAGGAGCCAGATGGTATGCCAAAGGCCACTGCCAACTCAGCAGCCCCTCGTCCACCTACACACTCTATCTGTCTGTATTAAACCAGCCCTCACTGAACATTCACCTCAAACACAAAATAACACTTAAGACTCTTTCTCAAATTTCAGAAGTAAAGCTAAAGGACATCTAGGTGGACTGTCCTGAACTCTTTAAGGTGACACGGATGTACACACAGCTTATCTAACCCCTGTAGAGAAGTACAGCCAATGAAATAGGACTAAACATGAACCTATTGGCACCATGTCTAATGCCAGGTGGGCTAGAGGGGTATTTGAGCTGTGGAGCAGTGGAGCTGTGTTCTCTGTATAAATCTAAGGACAATGTCCTGTAGACTGGGGATTTTTACCTGTATGACTGTACACTTCCATACACCTCCAAATTCAGCTACTTCCTTCACATTCTGACCTTTAACCCCCAAATACAATCACTCCTTTATCATTAATATCTGCTTTGTGACCCATTTCCCACACACTGAACGAGGCATTCACTGCACTGTACCACCTCTTCTCAATCTATGAATCCCATCACACCCCACAGGTGTGTAGAGCCAGATCATCTTCATACAGTGCCATCTGCAGGAGCCTGAAGTTACTACAACCTTAAACAGGCAAAGTCACTATTTTTCTGATCATAATGTTATATTTTATATTAATTACACATAAAGTGACACATTTCAAGACTTTTTATGTTTTAATGTTGATCAGTTTGGCTACAATCTCAAATTGTGAGAATCTGTTGTTTGGACTTCAATTAGTCTTCAAACAGTATCAACATTAAAGCAAAAATAGTCTGAAAAAAAAGTACCAGTCATAAGTTTGGACACAGCTTTTGGACATTCAGTGGTTTTTCATGATTTAAAAATGTTCTGTATTGTAGATTAATACTGAAGTCATTTAAACTATGAGTAAACACATCTGTAATTATTTAGTAAACAAACAAGTAAACAAAGCAAAATATGTTTATATTTGACATTCTTCACAGTAGGCACCTCTTGCTTAGATGCAGCTTTCTTGGCATTTTCTCAGTCAGCTTTATGAGGTAGTCACCTGGAATGGCTTTCAGTTAACAGCTGTGTCTTTTCAATAACATTACCCGGTCTGCCTACTTCCATCTACGTAATATCAGTCGTCTTCGCTCCTCCCTTACTCTGCATACCACTGCCATCCTCATTCATAGCCTCGTCACTTCCCGTATTGATTATTGCAATTCTCTCCTTTTCGGTCTTCCTCACAAATCTCTCCATAAGCTTCAACTGGTTCAAAACTCCACTGCCCGTATCATCACTATAACCCCCTCCTTCCACCATATTACTCCTGTTCTGTCACAGCTTCACTGGCTCCCAGTCAAGTTCCGTATCGACTACAAAATTCTTCTTCTTACATTCAAGGCCATCCATAATCTTGCTCCACCCTACCTTTCCATTCTTCTAAATATTGCTACACCCTTTCGCACTCTCAGATCTTCCTCCTCTATTCATCTGACTGTAGCTTCTGCCCGTCTCACCACCATGGGGAGTAGAGCTTTCAGCCGATCTGCTCCCCGGCTCTGGAATTCTCTGCCACCTGACATAAGGACCATAAATTCACTCTTACAGTTCAAGTCCTCACTAAAGACTGTTTAGGAGTGCCTACAACACCTGATTGGTGCTTTTGCTTTGTCATTTTTTAACTGTTTTTTAAATTGTCGTTTGTCTGTTTATTTTTACTTTACTGTTATGGTGATTGTAAGGTGTCCTTGAGTGTCAGAAAGGCGCCTATGAAATAAAATGTATCATTATTATTATTATTATAATAAGAGTTCATGACATGTATTTCTTGCCCCCTAAATGTGTTTGAGACATCAGTTGTGAAGTCTAGATGACTTCAGTATCCAAACTTTTGACTATGTCACTTTACATGTACTGAATATAACATTTAGAACAGTTTAACTTTTTATTAAATTCAACATACTGTTATTTTGGACATTTATGAGTAAATAATAAATATTAGGAGTTTCCATGTTCTCCCCGTGTCTGCGTGGGTTTCCTCCGGGGTCTCCGGTTTCCTCCCACAGTCCAAACACATGGAGGTCAGGTAAATTGGGTACTCTAAAATTGTCTGTGTGTGTGTGTGTATGTGTGTATGTGTGTGTGTGTGTCACCCAGCGATGGACTGGCGCCCTGTCCTGGGCTTAGTTGACTAATGTAATGCCCTGCCCTGCGCCCAGTGAGGGGGTAGAGGACTAACCGCGACCCTGATAAGGATTAAGCGGGTGTGATAACGAATGAATGAATGAATGAATGAATAAATATTAGTAAATAAAATCAATTTGGTCCAAAAACACAAATATTGGAGCAAAAGCTTGTTGATTGGTTCTAGACTGCAGCCTCAGGAAGTACCTGGATAAACACTGAGGACAGATTTAAGGAAAACCATTAAAGCTCAAAAATTCTCTGGACATGTAAACAGGATGTGAGACCCTGCCTGAGAAAGGCAGCCATCTGTGGCATTTAGAAAATCCTCAAAATTCCAGTAATGTTAGTTTAGAGTTGATACTGAGCTCTGAAAAGGTTCCTCCATTTATAGCAGCAGCAGGATGTCCAGCAAAGTCAAAACACTACAACATCTAATGAACCTGAAGAGCTAAGAGACAGAGGCAGACAAAGAGGCAAAATCCTTCTGATGTCAACAGTAGTTCCCCTGTCAGAGGACGCTTCAGAGGCAGCTTCTCTCTCTCTGTCTCTAGCTCTCTCTGTCTTTCCCAAAAGAAATAAGCCCAGGAAACAACAAAGTGATTACTCAGCCTGCTTCTCGCTGCAGGTTCAACTGACAGAAGAAGAGCAGAGGCTGAGGAGATGACACCACTTTTATCTTCTTGTCTCTTACTTCAAATTTGCAGGGAGTCTAGTGGAGGCTGCTTGAGCTGAGGGCGTGAAGCCTTTTTAAATGAAAAAACTCTGAGAAGTCTGTGGTCTTCGTTCTGTAATCTCTCACTTTTAAGAAAGTCAAGTTTGGAAAAAAATATGAATAAAGAAGACTGGACGTTACAACCTCGAGGTACTCTCCACAGTTCTGATGATAAAGACATCACAGTATCCAACATAAAAGGGTACAAATACAGTCCAATGCAAGCGTTTGAGTGAGCGCAAAAGCAACACCTCTGATCAAATTACATGTTGTGTTGAGTTTCCAAATGAAAAGGTAAAATATAACACATTTTAATGCACTTTTAATGCACAATTTCATGAAGGGTTGGATGGATGAATTGATTGGATGGATGAATGAAATGATGGATGGATTGTATGTATGTATGAATGATTGGATGGTTTGGATGGTAGGATGAGTGGACTGGATGGATGGATGGATGGATGAATGGCTTGGATGGATGAGTGGATGAAATGATTTGATGGATGGATGGATGGATGAATGAATGGATGGTTTGAATGGATGGATGAATGGGTGAATCGACTGGATGGATGGATGAATCGACTGGATGGATGGATGAATAAGTGGATGGAGGGATGAATAATTGGATGATGTGAATGGATGGATGAATAACTGGATGATGTGGATGGATAGATGGATGATGAATAAATGGATGATGTGGATGGTTGGATGAATAATTGGATGATGTGGATGGATGGATGTATAACTGGATGATGTGGATGGATGGATAGATGGATAAATAAATGGATGGTTTGGATGGATGGATGGATAGATGAATAATTGGATGGTTTGGATGGATGGATGAATAATTGGATGGTTTGGATGGATGGATGGATGAGTAAGTAAGTAGATGGATTGGATGGATGGATGAATAATTGGATGGTTTGGATGGATGAATGGATGAGTAAGTAGATGGATTGGATGGATGGATGAATAATTGGATGGTCTGGATGGATGGATGAATAATTGAATGGTTTAGGTGGATGGATGAGTGGAATGGATGGATGAATGAATGGATGA
>BRDA01005223.1:36443-52139 GCA_036984385.1 Crenuchus spilurus
TTCTCCTTTAAAATGTTACATTTACTCAGATTAAACTTTTGATATGTCATCTATGTTCTATTACAAATAAAATATTGACATTTGCCATCTCCACAACATTGCATTCGGTTTATATTCACAATTTGTTTAGTGTCCCAAATTTTTTGGAATCCGGTTTGTACATTTGTCTACTGTAGTAGAGAAAACCGGCTGATGACTCTGTAACTGTACACTGTTCTCTGATTTACTCACGTTGGCTAAATGCAGTGGTACGTTTTGCAGAGTAATGTTGATAGATGCTAAACAATTTTTGTTATGTTCACTGCGTATGCCATTAATAGTCGTGCTGTAACTGACATGCAAAACTAGTGTTACCACATTTTATCACACACCATGCTTCGTAAAAATAAGCCTGCAAAACCGCCAGCTGGTGGTGCGCATACACACGCTAGCAGGCTAACTAACGCAGCCTCCCATCATGTTACTGCTGTTATCACCGGCCAGGGTTGCCAAGTCCAACAAAAATATCCAGCCATACATGGAGGCGCGAGCGAAGCCTTTTTTATTTTACGCACTGCAATTTTTTCTTTAAGTGAACTTATTTAATCAGATAGTTATTTATTGTAAAGTAAAAACACAGAATTTCAAACATTTTCAAGCACTTTCTCCTAAATTCCAGCACTTTCCAGGCCTGGAAAACAGAACGTTAAAATTCAAGCATTTTCCAGGATTTCAAGCACCCGTACGGACCCTGATGTCAGATGATCCTCATTATGGGAAGAGAAGAGGTTGATCTGAATATTCTGATATGAAGTATATGGGTATTATATTATATGTAAAAGTGAAAAAGTGAGTAAGCAGACACAGGATCTGACCCTATTCAGATTCACGTTCACTCGATCACTGTTCTCCAGTTTTCCCAGAAGAGCTCATGTCAAAATCAGTTCCTCAGTCTGAAGCCGGTTTTGTTCTTGTTCTGAATGGTATGCATACACAACGAGCAACAGAACAAAAGGGATAGAATAACTCCACCATGCTGCTGTCAGCTGTAGTGGAGTTGATCCTCCGGGCAGACACTGGGGACCTCTTTACCTTAGACAAACAGTCTGAATTTTGCAGTGCCTTGGTTCCTCTACAGACTGTTAACATCAACACAACTCAGACGCTTCCATGAGCACTTGTTATTGTTCTTTTATCCTTTGCACATGTTTTCTGTCTTTGAGCCCATCTGCCTGTGCCAGAGATTTAACGTTTGAATACTGCAACTGCGAGGATGCATCTACATCAACCCTGTGTCCATGCAAGCTCAGCTAAAAGACCTTCTCCATATTTCTGGTCATACTCTGGACGCTCCTGACGTCACAGAGCTTGACCTAGTGGCCTTTAGTACAGAACAAAGGCATAATAAACCACCGTGGAGCCAGTCACCACTACAGTCTCAATAACCTCCATTCAGTAGTGGCTACCAAGGTCATTCACTCAATGCACTCACACAGACAGGTCCAACCTTCATAAAAAGACTTCAAGAGGAACATGCTGTGCTTTAAACTGCAGCGACACATACATAATAAAGCAAACAATGACAGGAAGCAATGTTTTCAGGTTATTCTTAACATATCGAAGGTTAGCTCTCCTGCTTAGTGTTTACGCTCATACTGAGCTGTGAATCCAGATAACTGGCAGACTGCCCTGCAGCATCTGCTGCCCTGGAGAGGGCATGACTCAGGGAGAAAAGCCCTATTGGGACTGGATTAGTTTATCAGGAGGATGTTTGTAATGAAATGTTTTACACGTCTCCTCAGTGATGAAGCTCAGATGGCATTAAAATGATGACTTGTGGGTGAGTTTCAACAAATCCAGATGCATGCATCAGATCTCACTAATGTCTACCATATATATCTATATATATTTAGTGAAGTGAAGACCAGAATAAGAATAATTTTCTGGCTTGAGGCTTGAACCTTGAATATAATGTGCCAGACTGCCAATAAGTTGATTGCCCTGAATTGGTCCAACTTATCTACAGGAAGTTCATAAACTCTACTTTTCATTTTTATGTGGGTTACAATAGTAACTGCAGCTCTTGTGATTTGAAAACTGCAGCATACGTAGACATTTTCCATAACACCAACACAGCATCTACATCATCCAACAGGGAATTGGAGTCTCACAAACATGCTGCACCAGTGGAAATGAAGGTGAATGGTGCATCTCTTGCATTAAACACAAACAGCATCAAGCGGGGCAGCCAAGTGGAAGTCCAGGCATTAATTACGGTGGCCCAGCAGGACTGTCCTGCTGCCGCAGGTGGTCGATCTTATCACTTCAGCTCTCACTGACGCACTGCTGATATTTTAGTGTCAGATTAATGACTCTCTGTTGTGGAGGAACAACTCACTTGGGGATGTTTCTTTCCACAGGTAGGACTCACTCCATTCAAGCAAACACTACAGACGTCACAGTGACGGCAAGAAGTGAGGCTATATGGACAAAACTCATTGGATGGAGGACCATCATTCCAGAGAATACAGTTCTACAACTAAATGCTGGGGGGCTTTCTACCCATCTAACCCTAGCATTAGGCATGTTATAGGTTCATGTTTATTTGCTCCAGAGTGTCCTATTCTATTGGCAGTACTTCTCTAAAGGAACTAGACAAAATGTGGGTGCATTTGGAATATGCTGCCGGTGGCATATTAAAGAAATTCTGCAAAAACTTGAATAAGCTTATATAAGCTTGAATAAGCTTAAGCTTGAATCGAAATTTATTTTTAGATGCTTGTGAGAGGAGCTTAAATAAGCAGAGACACATTTGTGAGAGCGAGTCAGACAGATGCATTTTTTCCCAACAAATGACTCAATCTCTCATTCATATGATAATGACATGCCAATTTAAGAGATACCACTGGTGGAATCCCAGCCATGGCAAGTGTGGAATGTGAACATGAACAAGGAGCTCTCACCTCTTACCCATTTCATAAATATTCAACCTAGGAACCACTGAATGAGTAAAACACGGTCATCTCACATTTGTTAAGCTTTAGAAATAAAACCACATACTATTTCTAAAAACTGTAATGAGCAGTGTGTAGCCAACACCTCTGTTTATTCAGTTCTGAGCTCAAAAGTCTTGGCTAGAAATGTTTAGAGTGTTTCTTCACAATATATCAGCACATCTGAAAACAAGTTTTTGTGTCTAAGTTTAGAGCAGATTTAATTAAAATATAGATTTATGACACTCTTACTGTTTTGACATGGTTGTTGCTTAGTTTGTGCTGAACAAAAGCCAGTGTAACACTTTGTAAAAAAGTTAGATGGGTGTAATTCATAAAAAAAGGCATGTCAGACTATATCAGTGTGTCTGAAATACTCTCAGACGGCTAACTATTTGGTAGAGCACATTTGAATCATTATAGTGTTGAACTTAACACAATGTGATTGTGCCATCTCTACCAATCGGTAGAGCTATGTTAGGCTAAAAAACATCCACCAGAGATCAGAAATGCAACATTTTCTTGTCTGAATACAAACCAGCAGCTTCGGAGCCAAAGGATTAAACGCTATCAAATGTTAAACCAATAGTGCTGTTGCATCACCACAAAGATGAGTGAGCGGTTTAAAAAGTGAACAAAATTCACATTGTAGTTCTTGTGTTTGTAGCTTATGTTCTGATTTTACCATAAAGTGCATCTCACTGCATGTTTAAAGTGCACATTTAAAACACTGAGATGATAAAAAGTTAAAGTAGCTGAATGCTTTCATTAGAAGCAGTGTCCACAAACCTTTGGACATATTGTGTATATACACACATTAAATCTGATCTGGGAAAATGTCTCAGTACAAGCTACTTAAAGATCATGAGGTTATGCTGTAGATGTGTCTTTTTGTAGAAACACAAACATGACGGCATTTATTGATCTCCTCCAGTGCCCACAATGACAAGTACCCGGGCTTTTTACAAGACCAACAGAACCTGAGTGAGCGTCCTTGAGCTGGAACAGGAGTAGTGAGGAAATTAATCTAGAGAAGCGAGGGATGGGAGAGGAAGAGAGGTGAGTGGAGTGTAAACAGTCTCAGCTGATCAGCTGTGTTGAGCGCCATCTAGTGCCTCACCCTAATCACAGACAGGAGGGTTCATATAGAAACATCAAAGGTCTAAAGGCACTAAAGTTCAGAACATTTTTCAGAGACAGGTTTGGTGCAAAAAGCATCAAAGCAGGTTGTAACGTGACCTTATTGGTTTATGAACATTTCCATGTGCATTCTGCATACTGGAAGAGCTTTATGTACCATATTTTAAATGAATATACTCTCTCTGGCCACTACATTAGGTACACTTACCTACACTCATTTAAGCTCAACTGACCATACAGGTGCACTTTGTACAGACTTTAGTTCATCTGTTTCTCTGTGTACTTTGGTCAGAACCTCAACAGAGCAGGTGGTATATGAGTGGTGGATCATTCTCAATGATACTGATGTGGTGGTGGTGTGTTAGTGTGTGTCCTGGCATGAAAGTATCAGACATAGCATCTTGACCTCAAACCCTTTGAGTTTCTAGTACGGCTCAGCTTGACCCGCCATCCTTCAAGACACGTGGAAGACTGGCATCACTACTCTTCTCTGTCCTAGCACCCAAGTGATGGAACGAACTCCCACGGACTGTTAAAACAGCAGAGTCCCTCACAGTTTTCATACACAGACTGAAGAGCATCTCTTTGTTAAGAACATAAGTGACCATTAGTTTAAACACATATTGTAATGTATTGTAAAGCTCTTATATTGTGTATGTTTCCTTCTTTTTAGCTATTAGTGATGGTTTAGTTCTAACAGTGTCTGAACTGAAGAGTAGTTTGGACTCTAATCTGTCTGTACTAGCTGAGATGATTCTCTTAATGGAGACAAAACACTGTTGTACATCACTCTGGATAAGAGCATCTGACAAATACCGTAAACATAAACAACAGTGAGTGAACATAGTGTTTAAAGTCTCCAGCAGCTCTGTTGCTGATCCACTCGTACCAGCACAACACACACTATATCAAGTTCATTCTGTCCCTCTTTAAATGTGTACGTATTATGTAGCCAGAGAACTGGACAACCGCATAAAGCTGGAAATCTAAACTGGCCTCCAGCAGTGCCAAACCTGATGAGCAGTACACAGGCATCCTGTTGTTACAGCCCAAACACTCCAACTTACACACATACACACCAAACACTCCCCCAAAGGAACTTCCTTTGTTAATCCCCCGTCACAGTTCCGACTTAGCTCTCTGTGTTCCAGGAGCTCTTAACAGTACAAGCTCGAGGGAAATGGCCTCAGAAAGCTCTCCTCACTTGCACTTGATGGTCAGAGCTCATGGGAGAAAACTTTGAAAGGCTAACACCTCCATCTGGCTTTTAACGTGCCCCAGTTTCAGGGGTGTGACACAGCTCAACCACGAGACAACACTGATCACTTTGGCTGATTCCCTATGAGATGCAGACCCAAATGACTCAAGTTACGTTATGTCTACAGTAGTACATAAAAAATTAGTCCATAATTTTGTTCATAATTTAGTTCAAAAAGTTAAACTTTTATGTTCATTACACATAAAGCTTGTTTTTGTTGGTCAGTATGGTTTATAGCTCATGAAAATCAGGAATGTTGAATCTCACATTAATTTTAAGTGTTTAGGTGACATTTTAGAGCACTTCATGCTTCCATCTGCTGACAAGCTTTATGGAGATGCCCAGCAGCAACAGTGCCAACACTACTATTGACCATCATATATGCTATACGATATATGAGCTATAAGTCAAACTGATCAACATTAAAACAAAAAAGGCTTGAAAAATGTCACTTTACATGTAATGAATATAACAAATTAAACTTTTTTGGATTAAACTAAAAAGAAAAATTTACTTTTTAGTGATATTGTAATTTTTGATTTATGACTATATGATGGCACAAAGGCAGTGCACCAGCATTACTCTAAGCCTTCATCAGAAAAGTAGTGTGAGTAATACCTGTAAACTGGCTGCATCTCTCGGACAATTCCAATGACGGCTTCAGGAGAGAAATGTCTGAACTCCTGGAACAGGTCTCGAATGTTTCTCTTGTACTTCAGATCCAGGTCCAACTGTACAATACGCTTAATCTCTGGGGGGGACAGGAAAGCCAGTCATTAGTGAGTTGTTGTTTTTTTAATTTTAATTTTTTTTGTAAAACAGACAGAAAATGTGTTCCATGATTTGTAACATAACACATGCTTAGAATTTACTGTTAAACACTAAAAACAGGCACTTTTAGTTTATAAGTATCAGAAATCATTCATTTCAGGCTGCATAGCACTGAAGGGACATTATGTAGGTCCATCTTACAACTCAGATTTGTGCCACAAGAGGGCGCTGTTCAGTTTGTGGTCTCAAACATCAGTAAAGGACTGAAAGCACGAATCAACATTTCTTCAACCCTTATTGTAAGTGACAATATGACAGTTTATTTGAGGCAGAATCTTTATTGAACAGCTAAAAAAAAGTCATTTTTGTTGATCTCTGAAAAAATGAAGTCAAAAATTTGCTTGTTGAGGTTTAAAATGTTATCTCTTGAAAGATTTACATTTTTTCTCAATGATAGAAGCCATATTTAAGTGGTTTAGATTAACTCTATGGAGTCTGCTCTCTTGTCAGCGGCATATTAATGAATTCCTGTAAAAACACTTTATCCTAGAGATTTTATCCTAGAAACAAAACTAAACATACCCCTGAAACCTTAAAGGATCTACTTTTTAAATATATATATATATAACTTGAATCAAAATATATTTTTAGATATTTGTGAGAGGAGTTTAAAAAAGCAGAGACACATTTTTCCAGCCAAATGATGCTTTCTGTCATTCATATGATAATGATGTGGTAATTCTGGAGATTCCATTAGTGGATTAACAGCTGTCGAATGTGTGGAATTCACAAATACCCTCTTTCAAACAAAAGAGCTCTCACACCTGTCTCATGAATATTCAATCTAGAAACTTTTCAACTCACATTTGTTAAAATTTAGAAATAAAACCAAATACAATTTTTAAAAACTGTAATGAGGAGTATGTAGTCAACACCTCTGTTTATTCAGTTCTGAGCTCAAAAGTCTTGGCTAGAAATGTTTAGAGTGTTTTTTTCACAATATATCAGCACATCTGCAAATAAATAAAGTTTAGAGCAGATTTAATAAAATATAGATTTATCACACTCTTTTTTGACACTGTTGTTGCTGAGTTTGTGCTGAACAAAAGCCTGCATAACACTTCGGGGAAAAAAAATTTTGTAAAAATGACTACATCAGAGTGTCTGAAATACCCTCAGAGTCCAGAGGGTTTAATCGTTCAAACGTCATATTTACAACATTTTTGTGAGAATTGGTGTCCACAAACATTTGGACATTTAGTGTATTCAGATGTATATCTTTATACAAGACTGTTTCAGTTTATGTCTATTTAGGTGATGTGAACAGCAACAGCACATCAGCCTTTTGAGCATTTGTGAGGTAAGAACTAACCATGTGCATGGATTTGGACTGCAAAAACTGATTTATACACACATGCATGGATGGCTGGCACCAAGTGACGGCCTACAAATCTGGCTGACGGTGTTAAAACGTGACGGCCAAAAGCCAGGACACCAAGCTTCGCTACATCAACGCTGGGCTCAACTCACTAATGCAGCCAATGCCCATTTCAGATATGCCACAGACAACAGTGCTCATGAAGAAAGACAGACAAGGCCCAAACTAAACATGTTGTAATTAGAACAATGAAGATAGAGCAGCAGCTAGAGCCAGTTGCTCAGCCTTAGGGATTTCAGCCTGAAGTCAGTCCAAACAAGAGGCGGAAACTGACTGATGTAAGCATGTTATCCATGCTCTCCAGTCTTCTGCAAACACGGAAGCCAACTACACAATACCTTCACACGTTTTGCCTCCAGGGCTAAAAGGAGCGAATGGACAAGGTTCATCCACAGGGAATGACCAGGGACCTTGTTTACACAAAGGACCTGAAGGACATTCATAATGAACCTGATAGGCATTGGGGAACTCATGACTACTTGTTGTAGTTAAGACCTCTAGAGCAGAGTCCGAGCGACACATCAAGTCAGAGACTGGGAGTGGCTGGGGCTGAGACAAGACCACTGCCAGGACACATTGAGTCTGAGTCAACACAAAGAATAGGAGTAGCCGAGACAAAGATGAGACCAAAACCAGGACAAAAGACCAAAAGTCTGTGTCAAGACCTAGACCAGGAGTGGCTGAGACTGAGGACCTCTGTTTCCACAGAGGACCTGCAGGGCATTAACTCTTCATAATGGATCTGATAAGTACTGGGAGACTCATGACTAGTTGTTGTAGTCAATACGAGTAAATATAAAGACCAGGACACATTCAGCCGGAGTCAAGATAGAGACCAGGAGTGGCCAAAACCTAGACAAGACCAATACCAGGACACAATGAGTAGAGTCTGAGTCAAACCAAGACCAGGAGTGGCTAAGACTGAAACAAGACCAATAAATGGACATGTCAAGTCCCAGTCAAGACCAAGACTGGGACACATTGAGTCTAAGTAAAGACCAAGATTAGGAGAGGCAAACTGAGACAAGACCAGGACACACTGAGTCAGAGACAAGACCTAGACAAGGAGTGACTGAGACAAGACCAATCCCGGGACACAATGAGTCAAGTCTGAGTCAAACCTAGACCAGGAGTCCTAGTCAACACAGAGATCAGGAGTGGCCAAAATAGAAACAAGCCCAAGACCAGGACACACAGTCTGAGTCAAGACATAGACAGGAGTGGCTAAAATTGATTCAAGACCAATACTGGGACATATCAAGTCTGAGTCAAAACCAAGACTAGGACACAATGAGTCCAAATCAAGGTCAAGATTAGGATTATCCAAGACTGAGACAAACCAAGACACTTAACATCAGAACTGATTTATTCCGTTTGAATGGATTGAAAGAAAGAAAAGTTCAGTTTCTATTTACCGGTACCTCAGACAGACACACTGATCTTAGTAGGTCTCAACAACAATTTGCAAGTCCACCTCGAGATAAGACAGAGACAAGACCGGAATGGTTCATTTACGGTCGCAAGCCTGAGACCAGACTCAACTACTACAATACTACTTATTTCTACCATTTTAAAAGCCAAAACATTACCAATAAAAGCCTGTTCACAACTAGCAGAAAATAATCCTTTATAGCTTCACTTTGCATGTGTTGCACATTCTTGAGGAGGTGCTACAGCTTCAGGCCTCGTTGAGCCATCAAGGCATGATGAGAGTACCTGAGGGGGACAACACTGAAAAGCTTTAATGGTGTGTTTGTAGTCCGCAAGACAGGACTAATTCATCTCACCAGGGCTCTTCTGCCAGGGGCAAGGCAGATTTCCCAGAAATAGAGGTCAGTGAAAGGTTCACCACTATCAGCGCTGCCCCTGCAGAGCTCACATGAGCATCTCAGCATAGCATGTTCACTTTCCACTCATGTGCTCGCACATGACCACAAATGCATGGCTACATACACAAACTCACTACACTGTGGCTTGGCTCAGTTTACAACATTTTGCAGACAAAACACTTGGACAAAGGCTTAATTAAAAAACAATTTCCCTTTGAGTCATGTATAAACAAGACTAGCACAATAGCATTAGGTTATATGGTAGCACCATTAGAGCCAAAGCAATATATCACTTGGATGGTAAAATCTGTCGATATAATGCTTGGGTCAATAGACCATGCCATCACTGGCTGAGACATCATCGTAATCCTTTAATGTTATTTTCTTACTTGTTAGTGAAGAGACAGAGGCTCAAATCAGAAATGGCTTTTGCTTTGAGTCATGTATAAACAATATTAGCAAAACAGCTTTAGGTTATAGGGTGACAATGCTACAGCCAATCCAACATATCAGTCCATAGACAATGTTGTTGATGTTGCTCAAGGACTTTAAACTGTACTAACTGTTGGGAACATTAGGTTACCTCTTCTTCACATACATCTGTTTCTACTCTCACGTTTCTTCATGTGTCTGCAAAGAGTGCTTTTCAGTGAAGAAGTTACACAGGAGTCACACTGCTAGTGCTAACAGAATAGCATGCAGACCAGCATCTCACCCTATATATTACTCTAAAAACAATACAAAATCTAACATTAAAATCAGGTTCAAATTCACATTTCAGAAACCACAGAAAATATGCAACAAATAATATTTTTGGCTTGTCCATATTACCCTGAGGACATCATCATAATAGCAGTTAGATAAACATCACCCAAACCTAGTCAATGTTGATGCTCAAGGAACCCCATGTGGAGGTTTGTGTGATGATTCATTTAATAACATGACTGCATTAACAAGTACAATGTATACAAAAAAGCTGTGATTTTCTTGATTTTAGTGTTTATATGCAAGAACATAATAACAGCAATAAAAAAATGAAGTGCTGCACATGCTTGGATACAACAACCACCAGACAACATCATAGCAACCACCTAACATAAGATAGCAACCACCTGGCATCTGTTTAGCAAACCATAGCAACAACCTGTGGTACCCTAGCAACCACTTAGCAACATCATAGTAACCAATTACAATACCATAGCAACCACTGAGCAACACAGTTGCATTCACCTAACAAAACCACTTTAACCTTATTGACCACATATCAACAACCTAGAAGTGGGAGCCACTTTAGCTGTGCAACTACTCTTCAGGAAATACACTTTTCTAGTTCATGTTATCCTATGATATCATCATCAACCACAATCAATAGTTATTTATCCTATTGTACCAGAAAACTCCATACTGGTGATCTCATGACTAGGTTGTTCCACAACATGGACACAGTCACCATTACTGGACAAGTGAGGTAAAAGACTCCATAACAGGTGACCATCTGTGGAAGACAGTACAGCTCTGATGATAATACAGTATGTGGCAGGTGGGAGTCCATCTGGATTTAGTGGATTACGGCCACTCTCTGGCCCCTGTCTCATTTCACCCGATGAAAACAGCAGCAAATGTTGCTTCACAGTGCTACTCCAGACAAATGTAGGTCAACCTCATTATGTGCTTAATACCTGACTGTACGTGACCACCCTCCACCCAGTCTGAGTGCAGGCATACACTACCACAAATAAGGCATGCAAGGAAGAACAACAAATGTTAAAAAATCTAGTAGATCAGTTTGTATTAACCCTAAGCACTCTATATTCCCCATTAATTTCAACTAAATAAGCACAAGCAACAACAGTAATCATGTCAGACACTTGTCCAAAAATTAGAATATTGTGAAAAAGTTTATATTTGTTTATAAATGAATTCAAGAAGATTTCATATATTTTTTATTTACAGTATGTATTTTCATATAGCGACATATTTCAAACTTACTTGATACTCAATAGTAATTTACTCACAATATACTAAATGAGGTTCTTTATTTCTGATTTTTATGAGCTATAAGTCGTACTGATGTACAATTTGTCACTTTATATTTAATACATATAAAATATAAGACAGTTTAGCTTTCTAAATTAAAGTGTAAACAATATCGTTGTTTCAAATTTTTTTAGATGACATATCAACTCCATCTTCCGGGGTCTCCGGTTTCCTCCCATAGTCCAAAAAACATGGAGATCAGGTGGATTAGGTACTCTAAATTGTCTGTGTGTGTGTGTGTGTGTGTGTGTGTGCGTACCTGGTGATGGATTGGCGCCCTGTCCTGCCCTGCTTAGTTGAATAGTGTAATGCCCTGCGCCCAGTGAGGTGGTAGGGGACAAACCGCGACCCTGATTAAGCGGGTGGGATAATTGATGGATATCAACGCCAACACAGCAAAATCAAAACCACCCAGAACAACCAAAACCTGATTGTTCACACCATCTCATAAACATTCAACCTAGGAACCACTGAATGAGTAAAACAGTGTCACCTCATACCACATACCACAAAACCACATACAATGTCTAAAAACTGTAATGAGCAGTGTGTAGCCAACACCTCTGTTTATTCAGTTCTGAGCTCAAAAGTCTTGGCAAGAAATGTTTAGAGTTTTTTCACAATATATCAGCACATCTGAAAATAGGTTTTTGGAAAGTCTAAGTTTAGAGCAGATTTAATCAAAATATAGATGTATGACACTATTACTGTTTTGACACTGTTGTTGCTGAGTTTGTGCTGAACAAAGGTCTGTGTAACACTTGTGTAACAAATCATTTTAGATGGGTTTAATTTGTAAAAAAGTCAGGGCATGTCAGACTACATCAGAGTGTCTGAAACTTTTCATCATGATCTGAAAACACTTGTAAGAGAAGCTAATAAAAGATGAAGTCTCATGGACAGTTTGGTACAAATCTGTCATCACAGACATCGTTATCATTTGGCCAAGTTTGTCAGTGTGTCAGTATAGCTGGAGGCTCAAGTATACTCTAATGTAGAGCCATTAGTCTCACATCATAGGCCGACGTACAAAGCATGTCTGGAGCCCTCCATGACATAATGATGGAGATATGTTTCCTTAAAAGCATTTTCTTCAAAGAGCAGCACATGCCTGCCATAAACTACAACATTAAAGAAGGAAAATGAGTTCACGTTGTCTTTTGTGAAAGTATCTTTGAAAAAATGAGAAACTATTCCAAGGACACCAGCAGCCAACTCAGACACATGTTCTACAATGAAACAGACAGCGTCAGTCTCCATCGCACAAGTCCACCATAGAGCCACAGGGTTAGACTGTATTGATTTGCTCATCCGAAAGTGTTCAATAGCTGGAACATGCCTGGCAGGAAAGAGAGGTAGAGTAATGAGAACGAGTAGACCCCCTACCACCACATTCCTGGAAACATGTTTGTCTCAAATTGATGCACACCTTATAAATAAACAGACTTGGATATACACCTTGGAAGTCAGCAGTACTGCACAGGTTGTTGTTGTGGCTCTGTATCATCGCTACAAGCTGAAAGTGCAGAATATCTGCTCTAAATCGACGTTATTGATCCTATAATGGATGAACCATACAGGACCGACACTTCCATCTCGGCTGAACAATTGACTAGCCGTTCCGTTTTTTTGGCTGTATGTTCATGTTCATGCATAATTGAGCTAACAAAAGATCTAAAGGAGATTCTAGATGGAGTCAGTTAGCGTTCTCTAGAATCTTGAGAACCAAAGATGACTTGAAATAGACTCACCTAGAGTGTCCAAATGTTTGTGGACACCTGTTCTAACTGATGCATTCAGCTACTTGCTGAGCTGTGGAGCAGTGCTGCTCCATCCAGGACTTTTGGGAAGAGTTGGGGATGAGATCATCTAGCATTCTGACCTCACTAATGCTCTTGTCGTTGAATGCTATCAAATCCTCACAGCAATGCTCCAAAATGTAATAGAAAGCTTCCCTTGGACAGTGGAGACAGTTAAACAAAAATGTTAGCAAAACTGATATATTTTGGGTAAAATTAGACAGGCAAGTTGTAGAAATTCATTGGACTGGCTCTACACCATGGCATACCCCAGTCAGCCATGTTAAGCCCTATTAATATAGTTAAAAATGCTGTTGGTCCTTCATGTTCCACAAAAACGGTGGCGAGCCAGTTCAATATTGGATGATCACCACTCCACCTTGTCCCCAACTCATCTTAAAATTATTGGAGCACCAATATTAGAGAAAACACAGTTCCACTGCTCCACAGCTCAATACCGCTCTTGCCCACCTGGCATTAAACATGGTGCCAACAAACTCATGTTCAGTCTTATTCTATTGGCAGCACTTCTCTACAGGGACTAGACAAACTGTGTGTACATCTGCATCACCTAAAGCGCATTCATCAGAAGGGGTGTCCACAAACATTTGGACACATACATGACTTACGGCATGGAAAAGGCTGCACAATGGAGAGAAAACTCATTCATTGAAACATCTGCGAAATTTCCATCAAAATGAACAGCAGGGAAAGAATGAAGTGTGCTGACCTACTTCTCAGTAGTGCGAAGGCGAGCGGTCACGTCTGTGTCTCAGGTCACTATTCTAGCAACTACCTGACCACCAGCAACATCACAAACCACTGCAACCCCCCCTGCAGTTAAAAACAGCCTCTTTATAAAAACACAAGCACTCATAAAAGGAGCCAGAGCAAAACACTGGCACAGCAGGCAACGATTCAGGATAAACGAGGCACGCGTGGGCATCTCGCCACACAAATCCAAACACAATCACTCACGATAAAAGACACAGATTACCTGAAAAAGTGCAAAGGACAGTAGTGTGCTTGTCAGAGCGTGATTGGCATCTGTGTGGCATAAAAGTTCTAAATAAGGATCATGTTTTTGGGAAAGTTGCCCACAGGCTTATCAGCTGTGGTAAGTTTGACAGAAAGCTGCAATGATCCAAATATAACCCAGAGCTGCATAAAGTGGCCAGATTAAAAGAACCTGCCTTTTCCGAACGTGTAAAGTCTCCTGTTGTTCTTCGTCCAGTCTCAGCTAGATTCCTTAATGGTTTTTGTTGCATTTCTGGCCTAAATATTCTGTAGTATGTGGAGTAAAGTTGGGTAATGTCTGCCTAACTGGAATATGACAACATCTTACAGGGAAATATCACAATGGATGAGGACACTGCTCATATTTTTGGGTTTTGCACATTTGTGTTCATTCACTGCCAAACCTCCCCAACTCACATGGTGTGGCATCCTGCAGAAACCTGACAGATACAGTGGGGAAAAAAGTATTTGGTCAGCCACTGATTGTGCAAGTTCTCCTACTTAGAAAGACAGGAGAGGTCTGTAATTTCCATCATAGGTACACTTCAAATATGAGAAACAAAAAAATCCAGGAAATCACATTGTAGGATTTTTAAAGAATTTATTTGTAAATTATGGTGGAAAATAAGTATTTGGTCAATAAACAACCAGCGAGAATTCTGGCTTTTACAGACCTGTTAGTTCTTCTTTAAGAAGCCCTCCTATTCTGCACTAATTACTTGTATTGCACCTGTTTCAACTTGTTATGTCTATAAAAGGCAACTGTCCACACTCTCAATCAACCACACTCCAAAGAGCTTTCTAAGGACAACAGGGACAAAATTTTAGACCTGCACAAGGCTGGGACAATAGGCAAGCAGCTTGGTGAGAAGGCAACAACTGTTGGCACAATTATTCGAAACTGGAAGAAACACAAGATGACTGTCTGGGGCTCCATGCAAGATCTCACTTCATGGGGTAAGGATGATTCTGAGAAAGGTCAGGAGTCAGCCCTGAACTATACAGGAGGACTTGATCAATGACCTGAAGAGAGCTGGGACCACAGTCTCAAAGAGAACCATTAGTAACACACTATGCCATCATGGTTCAAAATCATGCAGGGCATTCAAGGTCCCCCTGCTCATGCCAGCACATGTCCAGGCCCATTTCAAGTTCGCCCATAACCAGAGGAAGAATGGGAGAAGGTCATGTGGTCAGATGAGAAAAATAGAGCTTTTTGGTACTCAAGTCCACTCGCCAGGTTTGGAGGAAAAATAATGCTGAGTTGTATCCCAAGAACACCATACCTACTGTTAAGCATGGGGGTGGAAACATCATGCATTGGGGCTGTTTTTCTGCAGAGTTTGTGTTGCCCAGGAACAGCCCCAAAACATCACTGCTGTAGAGGAGATTTGCATGGAGGAATGAGCCAAAATACCAGCTACAGTGTGTGCAA
>BRDA01005224.1:243-2743 GCA_036984385.1 Crenuchus spilurus
TAGTCATTTTGGCCCATGAAAAGTCCATCACAAACCAATTAGACACGAATGACTTTGTCACAAAATTTGCCCAAAAAAACTGATTCTGTAGTTTTTCACATTTTGCATTTTTGCAGTTGCTGTTCCCTTTTTGTTCTACTGTTGTAGAATAAAGAATAAAGAAAAAAGAAAAAAAAAACTATATATAATGCAGCCACAGAAGGTCACAAATCTGTGTACTTTCTGTGATGGTCCCAAGCCCAGATAAATGGAGAGGATATATATGTATATCTTTGTGTCTACTAGGGCTGTATTCAATCCCCATAAAACAAACAAATATAGCCTAATATTTTGTGTCCAAGTTTATATTTGCCCACCTACATTTTCAGTCTGCCCACCCAGCTACAGTGGGCTAGAACAGGGCCTGGTTCAAATACTTATTTTCCTCACTGTATACAGTATTTGAAAAGTAGACCTTTTAAGGTTTCCAGGGTATGTATTTTTTGTCTTTTTATTTTAGTTATATAAGTGTTTTTGTGAAATTTCAGTTTTGTTACCACAGGCGGGTCCGCCGACTCCAAAGGGTTAAGACAAATTTGAGCAATTGTTGCACTACATGTTGAGGTAGTTTACTGTATATATCAGTAAGTGTTACTATAACAATTTGTCAGGTGTAGTTACATGTATGAAGTAATTTACAACATAATTAAAGAATTAAAGAATTAAACCCCTTGTGTCAGCAGTATTTTAAGTCTTTACAGTCTAAATTGTGTAGTGAAAATGTCGCAATATTATAAGATGATGTACAACGTGGATTTCTACAAAAAATTCAATACTCTGTAAATTATGATGTGATTAACCAAAGTTCAAACAGCAGGACTGTACTATCTCTGCAGCACGGAAACTCACTGTAGAGCCTTATTGCAGTGGTCTCTCATGCTACTCTTTAACACAGAGTCCTTTGTTCTGTTTACATCTCCAGAGTCATCTGTTTGACTCCTACAACAGAATCAGCCTTCTTGATGAGTTTATTCAGTGAGTTTTTATTGATGCCACTGCCCAGGCATACAGCACCACAGAATGGTAGAACATCTATAGCAGATTAATGCACATATAAAAAAACATCAGCCTCCTCAGGATGAACAGACAGCACTGGCCTTGCTTGTTTACAGTGTGGGTGTCAAAATTCCAGTCCAGTTTGTTATCCAAGTGCACATGTACTGTCACAACAACCTCCACAACAACTCCATCTAGTATATTAACCACCATCTCCTTGGTTTTACTGATGTTTATATTACAACAGTCAACAAAGCCTTTAAAAAGTTTGTGTTTTTATTGTTTATGTCATTGTTTAATCAAGTGCCCAGTGTCTAACGTCTATGACTGGGTCACACTGCTGTATGTATGCACCCAAGTGGAAAACCCACTCTTTCCACCTCCATTCTTATGGGCGGCTGTCTCTAGGATCTCTCTCTATTGGGCAAAACCCATGTTTATCCTGATCATTTGTGTATGATTCGCTGCCTTCCACACACAGAGGCGAGACTGAGACCACTAAGGTGGTTTTAGATCTCTGTCTAACCAGGTGTTGGTTCTTTAGGATGTGATGATTGTGAACAACTTGGACTTTTTATTTGTAGTAGAGATTTGGCTTAAGCCTGGTGAGAACTGGCATTTAAATGAAGTATACCCACAGAGATACTCTTATTTGTACTAAGGACAGTGCAAATAAGGATGGGAGATTGCACCTTTGCCATTCATGCTCCCTTACTATGGAACAGCCTGCCCTTAGAAATTAGACTTGCAAGGTTCCTAGACTTTAGTTAAGCTTAAAAACCTACTTCTACACCTTGGCATTTGTAGTGGGGACCTAAAGTCTAACCTGGTGTCCTTATGTGCGTTATTTAATGTTGTATGCTGTGAATAGTGATGTTTACTTTGTTGTTTTAATGTCTGCTGTGTGATCTTTTATTGTGAAGCTTGACTTGGAACTCTGACTTAGAAAGGACCTTGCTCTCCATTCCTAAATCAGCCAACAATGGCTGTGTGATCAGAGAATTTCTGAGTTGTATCTGAAGTCAGAGGTGTACAGAGTGAAGGAAAATGGGGCTAGTATGGTCCCCTGAGGAGTCGCTACAGTGCACACTGCCTTGTCTGGGACATAGCCATGCAGCCATACACACTGAGGTCATTCAGTCAGGTAGTCCTTTGTCCACGTGATGATGGATTCATCCACCTGGCTCAGCCAAAGCTTCTCACATAACAGCACAAGCTGTATTAGGGTTGCCACCTTTCAGATTTTGAAATAAGGGACACCCCTGGCTGGGTTGGGTTGGGGGGGTTTGGGGTTGGGGGTGTATATGGGGGAGGGGGATTCCGTTGGGGGTTGGGTGTGGCTTGAATGTTGCACCTATATAATAACAACTCTTACACTGTCATAGAAACATTATAAAGCGGACTAAAATTGCCTTCGGTAGATGCTATTTTTTTAAATTGCACACCATTTTCAGATGTATCTTAG
>BRDA01005224.1:7743-12739 GCA_036984385.1 Crenuchus spilurus
ACTACATTGGTAACCCTACTTACTAGTTTAATCTGTGCAGGAGCCGAGCTCGTTAGCTGGTTTGCTCGTTAGCTGGATGCATTTTCCCCATAAGAATACATGTAAAACTGATTAATCCGTGTCAGCCGGCCAGTATACAGTATACTTTAATATGTAAATAATGTGTTTATATGGGTTTTTAAAACATAAACGAGACGACGACGGTGCTCGTGTAGGCTGGCGGCTAAGGAGGACAGGAGGACGGGCGTACGTGTATGGCATGGTTACACTTATCATATGAAAAGTAAAAGTAAAATGTATCTAACTTTCTTGTATAACTTACCACTGTATAATCAATACACACAAATGAAAAAGAGGAAGAATAAGATTATTAATCACAATCAATGGGCCATTTGTTTTGGAGATTTAATGACCAAAAGTCAGTCAAAATAAATTTTCTGTGCATGGGAAAAATCCTGTTGATTGAGGATTGGATTGGATGATACCATATGGCAAAATTACTTTAGTGTTTCATCAAGATTTTAATTTTCATCTGTTTTCAAAACATTAATACTGACAAGTTATTTTAGAAATAAACAAATACTGAATTATTGACATTTCCATGAGGGGATGCAGGCACCCTAAAGTCTAGCACTGGCACTGGTTTCATGGGAAAAGGCTTATTTTGTGGTCTGTGAAAATCATCAATAAAATCATTTTCATTAGCTGCTTCTGAATGAAAATCTAGTCTCAGTCTAGTTTTATTATTCATGACATCACTGTTCTTGTGCTAACAATCCATACCAGACAGTAATCTGTAAGCAATATTTAATACTTTGCAAATACTTTTTCTTTTCAGGCAGAGGAGTAACAGTAACAATATTCCTATGATTTCAGTACCTGTAATATGATTATAGTAATGTTTGTAATGCCGTAGATAATGCACCACATCACACTAAGATCATTCATGTTCACTAGGCTTATTAGAGACAGCCTTTTCTGATGTTTTTGAATGGATTTGAATATACCAATGAAAATCAGAAAGTCAGGTTAGGGCCTGTTCCATTCTAGCCCATCAAAAAGTACAATAAAACCACTACAGGACCACCAGGTGCTTAGATGATGGATCATTCTCTGCACAGTGACCTGTATGGTAGTGGCCTGGTTCAAATGTATCAGATGTAGCATCTGACATTTCAGTGGGGCTCCTGGGTTGAGAATAGACTACCAACCAAAATATACAGCCAACAGTTATTCTATTGTCAGACACTGTTCACTGTGACTAGAGGGTGATTAATACAATTGTACATGCTAAAAGATCTATAGTCTCTGGTGTAGGTATAGGGTAACTATAACTAATAAACTGGACACCAAATGTACAGTAGATACACTTTGTCAAAGTCATAGCAGGTACAGCTGCCTCTGCAAGGCCAAAGGAAATCTGACCACATGGAAACTCTGTGTGTGTTTGTGTGTGTGGGTGTGTGAGTGTGTAAGTTAATGAGAGAGAGAGAGAGAGAGAGAGAGAGAGAGAGAGAGAGAGAGCTAAAGAGAGAAATAGGTGGAGGGCACCATAACTCACAGTAGGAGCTCACAGTGGAGATCCATCATGTGCTGTATATATCCTGCATACGGTGATGAATGCATAGATAAAGATCGTGGGGAGGGAGGACAATACTAAAGTGTAGGTAGAAAATCCCTACAGGACAGACTCCAATCAGCCAGCCTACTCCCAGTGACCTCACAAAACACAACACTGTAAACAGTCACTCACACCTCTGAGAACTTGAGTCCACTGGGGAGAAGATAGAGCCTATAGCACAGTCTAGTATATGGGCATTTACCCCTGTCTCTACAACCTCTCCATGTTTCAAAAAGAGCATGGACATACAGTAAACACTCTGATGAAGGACTGATACACTTATATGATATATGACAAGTTAATGTGATTTACATGTCATGAACTTCCATCATTTCTAAGCACCTACAAAAAGTAGTTCTACCAAAAAGATAAAATGAGAAACATAATTATATTATACTACAGCAGGACATTCTTGACTTAAATTTTAGTTTGACTTTATCTTACTTGACATCCAAAAAACCTGAAATACTACCATGATTACTACTACTACAACTACTACTTCTACTATTACTATCATTATTGCTGCTACTACTACTGCTGCTACTACTTCTACTATTACTATCATTATTGCTGCTACTACTACTGCTGCTACTACTTCTACTATTACTACTGCTGCTGCTAATACTGCTACTACTACTAGGGTGACCAGATGAGGTTGGGGTCGTATAATGTATTACATGTTCAAATACATTTTTTTGTTGCTTGAACACAATTTGTATTATTATTAATTTTAAAAAGTTAAATTAATTTAAAAAGTTAAATTAATAATACAAATTATGATTTTTATTTTATTAATAATTACTAGTTACTATTAATAATATACTAATAATAACAATTAAACGTTATTATAAATAATAAAATAATAAAAATTTATATGAATCATTAATAAAATATGAATACATTATTACATATTATTTATAAATAATAAACTGTTAAAAGCATGTAGCATAAAATTATCACCCAATCATTTTCAGTCAACTTCACTTCAGCACATTATCACCAATGTTACACATATGTTTGGACTGTATGGTCAATAGATCTTATTTACACAGAATTATACCTCATTTTTGAGTAAAAATAAGCAGAAATTCTGAATTATTTTGATAATAGTTACACTTATAGGCATGTAAATGAATGGCTTATCACAGACTGGTAGACACGCACACAGACACACACACAAATGTAAATATTAATGAATTTAATATGAAACCTCTGATATTACGTCTAGCTGACGTGACACAGGCAGAACAAACGCTCAACACGTTAATAACTTACAGGTGAAAACGGACTGCAGTCCAGACTCCATTTGAAAGAGTGACAGCGGCGATGGCCAATCACACGCAAGAAACGGCAGAGCCAATCATGAGCTTGTGGCAGCCTAAAGGGAAACCGGCTTGGATTTCAGCTGGTTCTCCATTTAATATAGGGTAACATTTCACTCAAGCGAACCAAACGGAATAGGAGGAAGGCGAGACTAGTTTTTGAATGAAACGCTTCTTGAGTACAACAAAATCCCGGACGTATGTGAAATCCCCCCGGACGTACGATGCGCAACGTGAATTACAACGTGACGCGCGTTTGCGCACCATTTACTTGATTATGTTTTGCCACAGAGTAGACAGGTTCGCGGTTTTCACGCCAAATTCTTTTGTTAAAAATCCTGTCGCGGGTGAACTTTGAAGGGTGGCGTGATGCATTTTATTGGGTAACTTTTAAAAATTGCCGCGGCCGGTTGTCTAGGATATTACTAGAGATTGAGAGAGAGACAGAGAGAGAGAGAGAGGTCACTAGCTAATATGGTAAGTCGAACACTCTTAGTTGTTTTGCCATTTGCTTCAAACGTGTGACAGACATATAATTTGGGCTAGTTTAAGCTTATGAAGGGCGGGTTTTAGACTGACTTTTGCTGAATAATTTTGATGGATCTGGCAACCCTGACAGTAACATTGGCGGGCTCAAGAAAGTAGTTCATTGATAACTAGCACTAGCTTATTTTTTCACTGGTTTTAAGATTTCCACCGATTCATCAACATGTCCAAGAAACAAGCTACATTAAGTAATTACTTTGGTATTCCACCACCTCCAAAGAAATGAAGGATGTCAGGAGGGTAGTGATGATCAATGCTTGTAGTATTTTCCAGTATTGTAAAAGGTGAGCACCAAGCAACATCTGTAGGTGCTCCTTTGAGAACTAGACCAAAAAAATTATGTGCACCCCTGGCTATTACTACTGCTGCTGCTACTAATATTATTTCTACTGCTGCTACTACTACTAATACTCCTATTACTACTACTGCTACTGCTAATATTATTTCTACTGCTGCAACTACTAATACTGCTATTACTACCACTGCTGCTGCTACTACTACTGCTATTACTACCACTGCTGCTGCTACTACTACTATTATTACTACTGCTATTACTACTGCTGCTGCTACTACTACTAATACTGCTATTACTACTGCTGCTGTTACTACTATTATTACTACTGCTAATATTTCTACTGCTGCTACTACTACTAATACGGCTATTACTACTGCTGCTGCTATTACTAATACTATTATTACCACTGCTACTACTACTAATACTGCTATTACTACTGCTGCTGCTACTACTATTACTACTGCTGCTATTACTGCTGCTGCTACTACTACTACTATTATTACTACTGCTGCTGCTACTAATACTGCTATTACTACTACTGCTGCTGCTACTACTATTATTACTACTGCTATTACTACTGCTGCTGCTACTACTACTAATACTGCTATTACTACTGCTGCTGTTACTACTATTATTACTACTGCTAATACTGCTATTACTACTGCTGCTGTTACTACTATTACTACTGCTATTACTACTGCTGCTGTTACTATTATTACTACTGCTACTACTGCTATTACTACTGCTGCTGCTACTACTACTATTACTACTGCTACTACTACTAAAACTACTGCTGCTGCTGCTACTAATACTGCTACTACTACAACTGCTACTGTTAACACTACTACTAATACTACTACTTCTACTATTACTACTGCTGCTGCTACTAATACTGCTATTACTACTGCTGGTGTTACTACTAATACTATTACTGCTGCTACTACTATTACTACTACTACTACTACTAATACTACAACTACTATTTCTATTACTACAGCTATTGCTACTATGACTACAGCTGCTACTGTTAACACTACTACTTCTACTATTACTACTACTACTGCTGCTATTACTAGTACTATATTACTACTGCTACTAATAATAATACTGCTATTACTACTGTTGAGGTGGTATGGAGGTGATCAGCCTGTGGCACTGTTGAGGTGGTATGGAGGTGATCAGCCTGTGGCACTGTTGAGGTGGTATGGAGGT
>BRDA01005225.1:0-10454 GCA_036984385.1 Crenuchus spilurus
GATATTGTTTGTATATAGTACAGAAATCAGAAAATAGAATAGCAATTTACTCAAACTCAGTTAAATTTAATAATTTTTTCTATTTTGATATCATTTGAGTAGTAATTTACTCAAACTTGAATTTCTGATTGAGCTATGTCTTACTAATCAACATTAAAATACAAAAATTGAAATGTCACTTTACAGTGGTGCTTGAAAGTTTGTGAACCCTTTTGAATTCAAGTCCTAAAAGTAGATAAAGAGAACCCAGTTAAACAAATGAGACAAAAATATTATACTTGGTCATTTATTTATTGAGGAAAATGATCCAATATGACATTTGTGAGAGGCAAACGTATGAGAACCTTTGTTTCCAGTATCTGGTGTGTCCCCCCTTTGCAGAAACATTTCTGGTAACTGTTCTTTAAACATTCGTTGGTAGAACAAACTTGTGTGTTTAGTGTTGTTGGTTTGCTGCATGACCCACCTTCTCTTGAGATTCAGTTCATGCACAGATGTCCTGACATTTTCTTTAGAATTCTCTGATATCATTCAGAATTCATTGTTTCATCAATGATGACAAGCCGTCCTGGCCCAGATGCAAAACAGGCCCAAACCATGATACTACCACCACCATGTTTCACAGATGAGAAAAGGTTCTTATGCTGGAATGCAGTGTTTTCCTTTCTCCAAACATAACACTTTTCATTTAAACCAAAAAGTTCTATTTTGGTCTCTTCCATCCACAAAACATTATTCCAGTAGTCTTCTGGCTTGTCCACATGATCTTTAGCAAACTGCAGATGAGCAGCAATGTTCTTTTTGGAGAGCAGTGACTTTCTCCTTGCAACCCTGCCATGCACACCATTGTGGTTCGGTGTTTTCCTGATGGTGGACTCATAAATATTAACAATGTGAGAGAGGCCTTCAGTTGTTTAGAAGTTACCCTGGGGTCCTTTGTGACCTTGCTGACTATTACATGCCTTGCTCTTGGGGTGATATTTGTTGGTCGACCACTCCTGAGGAGGGTAACAGTGGTCTTGAAATTCCTCCATTTGTACACAATCTGTCTGACTGTGGATTGGTGGAGTCCAAACTCTTTAAAGATGGTTTTGTGACCTTTTCCAGCCTGATGAACATCAACAACTCTTTTTCTGAGGTCCTCAGAAATCTCCTTTGTTCATGCCATGATGCACTTCCACAAACCTGTTGTGAAGCGCAGACTTTGATAGATCCCTGATCTTTAAATAAAACAGGGTGCCCACTCACACCTGATTGTTTGCCTTACATGTGCAAATTTCCCTGCTGTGGTATTAATAAAGGATGATCTTATCTTATTGTTCCATTGATTGAAAACACCTGACTCTATTTTCACCTTCAAACTGCTAATCCTAGAGGTTCACATACTTTTGCCTCTCACAAATATGTCATATTGGATCATTTTCCTCAATAAATAAATGAGCAAGTATATATTTATCATTTGTTTAACTGGGTTCTCTTTATCTATTTTTAGGACTTGTGTGAAAATCTGATGTTTTATGTCATTTATGCACAAATATGGAAAAACGTTCAAGCACCACTGTACATGTAAAATATAAATTTTTTGGAGATACACTAGTACTTCAGTGGAGCAGTGTCATTATGCTGTACAATCGTTAATACACAGAAAATGTGCTAAACTCATGTATGTACTAAAGCCAAACAACCTGTAATTTCACTGTATACAGCATGTTCTGACTAAAATGTAGAAAACCCAATCACTGTTTATTAATATTAAAGCTGTTCACCACAGTAGATGATATGTGCTGTTGAACCAATATCTTATTCTGTGTATGTTTGCCTTACATGTGAAGCCCTGTTGTCTTGTTTTGTGTTCTTCACCACACACTGTATGGGTGTCTGGGGTGGGTTATGGTTTTTGTAAAATCTTACCTTAGTTTTTGTGAGATTTCATTTGGTATGATGTAATAGTAGGTTGTTAACTGTGATGTTAGGAATATCTCAATAAACATTAAGCTTGATCTGACTCAGCCCAAGTGTCTTTGTAGCTACAGCTTTCTTCACCAACCATGGCTGGTATTAAAACATTTTATTTCCATGTTTATTCACATACATTTGAAAAAGACATTCTGACCTACTTCAGTCCTTGCTATAGCTGCCCTCATTAACATCCGTGCTGCTGAAATTTTCATTTTTTGGCTTGTAAATGGGACGCAAAGCAACAATTGTTCTTCCTAGGAGCATAAGATTAGAGCATCATTTAGTTCAGACACACTCGCTCACAGTTAATGTTGTAGTTAAAACTAATTCATTCAGAAATCTTAACTAGTGCATCTCCAAAAATAAGAAGATTGTGAAAGTGTTTGTATTCAAAACTGTAAACTAACATTTTAAAACTGACATTTCAAGCCGTTTTTTGTTTTAATGTTGTAATTTGCTCAAAATATTCTAATTTCAGATTCTGGATTTTTATGAGCTATAAGTCAAACTGATCAAGAGTAAAACAAAAAAATCTCATTTTACATGTAGTAGATACTTTTTTTTAAATTCAAGTTTTAATTAAACTACAAACAAAACTGAACGCATTCACAATATTTTTGGAGATGCTCTAGTAGTTCAGCCAAAGCATGTATGGAGCTGCAAGGCTAATGTTGCTAACAACTGAATTAATTAAGTTAAAGTTCCATTAACAGACAATGACTGAGCTTTTTAGGTTACTACAGCATTTTATATTAGACAAATTTGGACTCAACACATTTTGACTAATCAACTACACCTATAAAGGAAAATTAATAAGATTAATATGGAAATTTTATTATTAATTATTAATTATTATTATTATTATTATTCCTGGCAATAGTTATTGATCTCTAGGTCTGAGGAATGCTGAGTGAACACAGTTCTTTATGGCTGGCTATATAAAGCATCTTTGTCAATTCAAGTCCTTTCACTCCGTGTCCCCACTGGCTGCCAATCTAAAACGGAATCTGTTAAGGAATCCCTGGACAGATTGGGTGTTTCTGCTGCAGTCACGTAGGTCTGGTCCAGACAGTCATCTTCATTCTCATTTTTTATTGCACTCTCTTTCAAGTTCTGTTTCTTCTTTGTTTCCTGTGTAGAAAGAGATTCCTCCTCTTCCTCCTCCTCTTCATCAGACACGCCATCCTTAGGTTCTGTGAGGAGTTGCATAGTCACATGCTGAAAGAAAAAAAACAAAATCAGGTCAGATTTTATATTCATTACACGTAAAGTGAAAGCATTTTTTCTTCAGTGTTGCTGTTTGAATAGTAATTTACTCAAACTCAAATTATAATTCTTCGAGATTTGAGATTTCTGATTTTCATGAGTTAAGCCAAACTGATCAACAGCAAAACAAAAAAGGCTTGAAATGAGTCACTTTTTGTGTAATGAATATAAAAATGTCAGTTCAGCTTTTTAAATGAAATTATAAACACAAAATTACTACACTTCCTTTACCCAAATTTGACCCCAATGTAGTGGTACCCAATTGACCCACCCATCCACTAGGACTCTCCCAATCACATATTATCCCTGACTCTAGGAGGGTGAAGACCATCACAGGCCTCCTCTGATGCATGTGAAGTCAGGCTCCGCCTCTTTTCAAACTGCTGCTGACCGATACGTCACTGGGCATGTGCTCGGAGGAAAGTGCAGGATCCCCGGCTCTGATGGATCAGCTGGGAGATGCCTGAGCCAGCGAACACTGCATGGTAGTAGGAATGGGGATGGAGTGCCATTTACCCACCCAGAGAAAGCACAGCCTGTCAAGCCCCGGCTGTTGATAGCAAACAATATGACCGGGATGAACTCGTGATCCTCTGATCATAGTGTCAGCGCCTCAGTCCCCTTAGCCACTAAGGGCTGAAATTACATTTTTAAGAATATTCTAATTTTTGAGAGGCCCTAGTACAGTCTGGAACAAAAGTTTGGACAAACCTGATGAAACTATTTTATTGATTTTCCACATTATAATATATATGGATACATCAATAGAACAATTCTGCATATTTTAATGCACACAAACATTTTACATTATTTAATTTTTTTTAAATAATTTTAAAATATTTGTTGTTTGAAGAAGTGACCTACATGTGTTACCTATTTTCACATTTCAGCAAAATTTATTATATGACCAAGGGTGTCCAAACTTTTGGACTTAACATGACATAACTTTTAAAGCAAGTTGATATAAAAATATTTTAATTACAGTCATTTTGGAGCATTTGACTTGGTCCATCCTTCTTGAAAGTTTTACACAGTTGATCTGGCCCCGACTAGTACTTCCAGAACATTACAGCTTCAATTAAGTCTTAAAATCACAAAAGCTCTGCTCGTTATGTAGAAATCACATCTGTATGTACTAAACCAACAATACCAACACTTTCATATGCCTGCACACAGGAGATCCCATAATCTACAGTAACAACAGTATTACTTCTCTTTATTTGGCAATACGGTTACATGCTACTTTCTGATTGGTCAGACATTACCTTGATGGTTTTGAGAAGGATCTTTACAACAGAGTCACTGCTGTACGAGTCCTGCAGACTAAACTGTGCTTTCAGAGAATGAAACAGTCCATTCATCATCCGCTTCACCTGTAACACACACACACACACACAAAAAAGCACAATGGATACCTGCAAAATCTGAGCATTAGTATTCATGTTGAATATTGTTTCTTAATTAAAAATGAATGAAGTCACCATCACCCCCAGTATTCATACACAGCAGCAACATAAACATCTCCATGTCCAACTGGATTTATTTAAACACTGACTGAAATCATACTGACAAGGTTTTAGACATTACACAACCTCTATTACCATTACCCACCCAGGAAGGAAAGGAAAGTAAGGAATGAAGAAGAAAAAGAAGGAAAATAAAGGGAAAAAAGCAAGAAAAAGAAAGGGAAGAAGGAAGGAAGGAAAGGGATGAAGGAAAAAGAAGGAAGGAAAAAGGAAAACGCAAGAAAAGGAAGGGAAAAGAAACAAAGTAAGTAAGGGAAAATAAGGGAAAAAAATAAAGGGAGGAAAATAGAAGGAAAAAAAGGAAGGGAAATGAAAGGAAAGAGGAAAGAAGAAGAAAAGAGAAAAGAAAGAAAAAAGAAAATGAAGGCAAGGAAAATAAGAAAGGAAAAAGAAGGAAGGAAATAAAAAAAGGAAGAAAATGATGAGGAGAAAGGACAAAGAGAAAGAAGAAAAAAACGGAAGGAAAGGAAGGGAAAAAGATGATTTATTTACTGTATATTCTTGGCAGTGATGCTGACACTGTTGACAGACAGCTAAGAGACCATCACAAACAGCTGAAATGACAGTCAAGGTTTGGACCAGTAGGGAGGTTTAAGTGCCTCAAAAAATGTTTTTTAAACAGACTGGATGGAAAGCTTCAAGGTTTCGCGAGGCTTCATCTGGGCATTATTTCTTCTGGCGTCTGAAAAAAGGGCAATTTTATAGACCTCTCCTCACCTGAACAGCAGACAGACCCTCACGCTGCTCTCTCTCTGCTCTCTTCTGTAAAGCTGCACACTACAACATGCAAAAACAACAGCCATCAGTACACCGTCCCTGAATCTCTCTATTTAACTTTGACTGAAAGACGACACCTGTTCCTGTAGTTGAGTAATTACTCCTTCCAGATTCACTCTCTGCTCCTTCACTACTGTATCACACCTCTGCTGCCACATCAGCTCCATCTCTGCCTGTAATACACAAGCACACATGTAACGTGACCTCAGCGTAGTCCAGCCAGGTATTTGGAGTTTTACGTGAATGGCAAAGACTCATGGGAGGCTCGCGTTCAGTGGTAGAGAATCCAACACTGGTCTCTGGAGCTTCTGCGGGACATTCTAGAGCAAAAATTTACTGCTGTGGTCACAAATAGGGTTGTCACATACCAGAATTTGGACAGATATCAATACATATACAGGGCGGCATGGTGGCTTAGTGGTTAGCATGTTTGCCTCTCAACGCTGGGGTCTTGGGTTCAAGTCCCCATCTGAGCGGAGTTTCCATGTTCTCCTCATGTCTGCCTGGGTCTCCTCCGGGGTCTCCGGTTTCCTCCCACAGTCCAAAAACATGGAGGTCAGGTGAATTGGGTACTCTAAATTGTGTTTGTGTGTGTGTACCCAGTGATGGACTGGCGCCCTGTCCTGGGCTTAGTTGAATAGTGTAATGCCCTGCCCTGCGCCCAGTGAGGGGGTAGGGGACTAACCGCGACCCTGATAAGGATTAAACGGGTGTGATAATGGATGGATGGAATACGTGTACACTCAGTAAATGCCACCAATACTATAAACTACAAACACTCGTCACCGTCTTTAACAAATGTTCATCTGTAATCCATACAGAATTGTTCAGTAGTCCTACTCAGGGGGTCCTGTGGTCATTTCATCTTTTACAGGAGCTCCTCTGTAATTTTATTTTTGTCCAGATGTACCAGTTACTTACTGACCAACATCACATTTGTCCTTTGTCTTGTAATGTGTCTGAGTGTAGTTAGACAAGCAGTGGTTTGTACTTGTAGTTATTGTGTTTTTCATTGCAAACTTGCGCTTGAATATGTACTGTACTGTACGTAGCTGAAACTCATGAACTGGTCTCCATACTCTATCTAGGTGCGCTTTGCATGGAGGTAAAGGAAACTACAGTCCATAAGAAAGACAAGACAGAGGCTTATTACAATAATCCAGGCTTATTAAAGGAGTGATTATAATCACAACAGCAGGTACTAATGAACTGTGATCATGTTATTATGTGACACAGACAACCCCCAGAAACTCACTCCTGTAGTTACTTTAATACCATCCAGATACAGGAGGTTCAACACTGGGGAGACATGTAGAATGTTAAAAACAGACCCCCAATAAACTAATCCAGTCTGGACAGGGCTACTGTCAGCCAAATGCAGGGCTAAACCATTGCAGCCCATCTGTATTAGAAAGTGTTGAAAGAGTTTAGAATTGATTGCCAAATTTGAGCTCTGAATGTTTCCATACTTTTGATTCTTGACGCAAGTCTAGTCACAGAGTAGATTTACAGAAAATTGGACATGCTCTCTCTGGGCGGGTAAGATGCCCCTTTCTCCTCAGCACTACTAAGTAATGAAGGCTGGCTCAGGCGTCTGCCAGGTGATCCATCAGAACTGGGTATCCTGCGCTTTCCTCAGAGTTTGTTGGATGCCTTGTGGGAGGCGGAGCTTAACTTCACATGCATTAGAGGAGGCCTGTGTTAGTCTGCACCCTCCTAGAGTCAGAGACATTACAAGTGATGGGGGAGAGTCAATGATTGGGCGAGTCGATTGGCTACCAAACACACTGCGGAGAAAATTGGGTAAAAGTACAAAATTTAAATTCATTTACACCCTCAATCATTTGCAATTGGTCTTATTCCCAAATACAAATTATACTCAGCAACTGATTTAAATAGTCCCTCTCTACAAGACAAACAGCCAATTTCACTCATTCTGTCATGACGAGAAGCAACACGAGTTTTATAGATTTAAATAATCATACAAAACCAAAACAAGAACATTTAATGATCACAAAGCTATAACAGCCCACCTGCTGTCTCATGTGTGTTTCACTGCAGACTCTGGCTCTTCTGAGCTGCTGGAGAAGTTGCTGGTTCTCCTCTTCACTGCTCCGGCGCTGCTCCTCCTGCTCCATCAGGAGGCGCTCTCGCTCCAGCTGCCACTTCCTCTTCCTCTCCGAGAGCATCTGGCAAGACACAAAATAGTCATGAAATAAGACTGTCTGAAACTCGTCCTTATTTAAAGCCTAATGTATCGTATTTGGAGTTTAAGATCTCTGGAAAATCACGTATTTTACTTTTTAACTGTATGAATAATATATTATATAATATATAATTATGTAATCACATTTTTCAAGTGAATGGAATGAAGATGTATAAAATCAGATACATGTCTTTTGCCCCCTGGTGGATTGTCCATGTACTGCATGCACCAGAGGACACCGAGTTGGAAATGACTCGAGCTAAACTGTAAACTTAATGTATAAAGAGGTAAAAGGATTGTTTTTGTATGTTTTTTTTGTTTAAACAACATGCTGTGAGCAATAGATGGATGTATCAAATGTGATACAATAAATAAATAAGATTACGTACATTTTTGTAATTGGTCAAAAGCTCAAACAAACACACCAATTTCAAAGAACAGTTTCCTGGCAATCATTTGATTGTTTACAAAGCTCAAATTTGATGTGCATACATACTACCGGCCAAAAGTTACCCAAACAAGAGGTTTAAAACAGTAAAGTTACCCAAAACTACATTAATTTACATTACAGAATTATACACAAAGGCTTTTGTCAGGGAACACAAAATGGGTTAACAGTTTAAAGCTGGTCTGCAGTAATGGAGATGATCAATCCTTGAAAGCTGGGGCTACTAATTCCTACAGAGTGAGAGTCACCACGGCCACCACAGCATTCTGCAGTGCCATGCAGTACCCTCAGGTTTGTACCTAGTCAGGAGTTCATCCTACAGCAAGTTAATGACCCAAAACTCAAGTCCAAGTTCTGTCAGAACTACCTCAGGAAAAACAACAAGATGGTCAGCTTGAAAACATGGAGTGGAGCACAGTCTCCAGACTTAAACTCCATCCAGCTGATTTGAAGTGAAAAGCAAAGCAAACCTACAGGTGCCAACATTTATGTGACGTTCTGCAGCAGATTTGTTCAGAACTGTCTGAAGAATATTTGATGTCTATTGTAGAAAGAAAGTCACGAGTGTGTTCAGCTGTTATATCTGACAAAGGTGACACTTTGTGTCCAAAGTTTAGATACATTTTGGTCTATAAAGTGATTCCATGAGTTCTTACTTAACTCCTATACTTTGATTTCAGAGTCAATGAGACATTAAACACATTCACAATAAGTTCCTGGAAGAATTGGGGTGTTCCAAAACTGTTGGCCGGTATTGTACCTCCAACTCAAGCAAGCCGTACATGCTCATGCAATACATATTTAAACCAAATCCTGAAGGTGTGGTCCAAACTACCAAATACGCATCACATCAAACTGTTTCTGACTGAAGCCCCTCTCGCTCTGAAACACACACCTGGTCAAGAGTTTCTTTCTCTGTCCTCAGGTCCTGGATCTCCTCCTCCATGATTTTCATGCTGACTTCCATCTTCCTGCTTTTCTGCTTCTCTGCTCTCCACTGCTGCAGAGTCTGCTCTTCCTCGTTCTTCATCTCTGCACACACACATGTATGTGTACTATATCACTGACCGTAATAAAGCTAAGATAGACAATACTGATGCTGACACCTGAACTTAAAATACTGACTCAGACAGATTATGAGCCAGTACAGGGGGTTTTGGACTAACCATTGATGGAATCAACATTAGGAGCTGAACGAGCATCTTTCTGTACCTTCCATCTGAGTCTGCAGAGAGCTGATGAGAGCATCGCGGCTGTGGCATTCCTCCAGAGCCGTGTTGAGTTTGGCCTGCAGTTCTGTTGCCCTCTGCTGGAGACACAGCGACTCCTCCTGCATCTCACATACACGAGAGGAGGAGCAACTCAGCTCTTCAGCCAAACGCACCTGTTGGGTTGAAAGATCTGGTTTGTCTTCTGTGTGATTAACCATTTGTTCCCTCTCGTCATAACAGATGATATCCTATAATCCAGGGGCATCCAACTCCAGTCCTGGAGGGCCGGATTTTGGCAGTTTGGTGATCTTCCTGATCAAACACACCTGATTTAGCTCAGCAGGTTTAACTGTAGAGTAAGAGCAGAGAGTGGCCCTACAGGACTGAAGCTGGACAGCCCTGCTCTAATCAAATGAATGTCTTTAATACAAATTATACACTGATGAGCCAAAACATTAAGACCACATAGACATGTGAATAATATTAATGATCTCATCACAGTGGTGCATGTGAAAGTTAAAATATAATGAAAAGACAGACTTCAGAATCCCCCAGATCTCAAATCGACCGTGCTGCTAACATCTTAGTGTCAGATACAATAGGACACTTTCAGAGTGCCTCGATATGTCAGCTGTTTTGGCAGGTCATAATGTTTTGGCTCATATGAGAAATTTTAGGAAAACTCTTCTCGAGTACAAAAACAATGTATTGTGATGTTAAGAGTTTTGCGGTAGGTACTAGACTGTGATTGTACCTTTTCTTGTTCGACTTGTAGAAGCCTGGCGAGGTTGTGCTGACTGCTGTTCTGCAGAGCATCGTTTCTCTGTTCAATCAGCAAGCTGCTCTGCTCCATAAACCTAACATACACACATACACCATATGTACTGAGCACTTAAAGGCTCAAATCAAGGAATACCACATTTTATTTGCTTATTGAAAACAGAAATATAGCCTACTACACTGACTGGCCACTTCATTAGGTACACATCTACAAACCGGATTCCAAAAAAGTTGGGACACTAAACAAATTGTGAATAAAAACTGAATGCAATGATGTGGAG
>BRDA01005225.1:11476-35782 GCA_036984385.1 Crenuchus spilurus
AAAGTAATCTGATTACTTTTTACTTGTAAATGTATTTGTTGCAAAAATATGAAATATGATATGCACTCCCTGGCCACTTCATCAAGCACACATACCTTGTATCTACATTGGTGTTTGAAAGTTTGTGAACCCTTTAGAATTTTCTACATTTCTGCATGAATATGACTTTAAACGTCATCAGATGTTCACACAAGTCCTAAAAGTAGATAAAGAGAACCCCATAACACAAATGAGACACAAATATTATACTTGGTTATTTATTTATTGAGGAAAATGATCTAATTTGACATATTTGTGAGAGGCAAAAAGTGAACTTTTGCTTACAGTATCTGCTGTGACCCCCCTTTGCAGCAAAAACTTCAACTAAACAGTTCCAGTAACTGTTCTTTAAACATTCTTTGGTAGAACGACTTGTGTGTTTAGGGTCGTTGTTTTGCTGCATGACCCACCTTCTCTTGAGATTCAGTTCATGGACAGATGTCCTGATATTTTCTTTAGAATTCTCTGATATAATTCAGAATTCATTGTTCCATCAATGATGACAAGCCGTCCTGGCCCAGATGCAGCAAAACAGGCCCAACTCATAATGCTACCACCAACATGTTTCACAGATGAGATAAGATTCTTATGCTGGAATGCAGTGTTTTCATTTCTCCAAACATAACACTTTTCATTTAAACCAAAAGTTCTGTTTTGGTCTCTTCCGTCCACAAAACATTCTTCCAATAGTCTTCTGGCTTGTCTGCGTGATCTTTAGCAAACTGCAGATGAGCAGTAATGTTCTTTTTGGAGAGCAGTGGCTTTCTCCTTACAACCCGGCCATGCACACCATTGTTGTTCAGTGTTCTCCTGATGGTGGACTCATAAATATTAACATTAGCCAATGTGAGAGACGCCTTCAGTTGCCTAGAAGTTACCCTGGGGTCCATTGAGACCTCGCTGACTATTACACACATTGCTCTTGGAGTAATCTTTGTTTCAAACACCACTGTACACTCATTGTCCATTTTATCAGCTCCACTGCCCCTACAGGTGCACTTTGTAATTTTACAATTACAGACTGTTGTCCATCTGTTTCTCTGTTTATTTTTGGACCATCACAGAACAGGTGAATAATTCTCAACCCTGCAGTGCCACTAACGTGGTGGTGTGCTATTGTGTGTAGAGTGGATCAGACACAGCAGAGCTGCTGATGTTTTTAAACATGTCAATGTCACCAACACAAACTGTGCAGCAACAGATGACTTACTTTGTCTGACTTTACATCTATAAGGTGGACCAACAAGGTGTGTAAGACAGTGGACAGTGAGTGTTTAAAAACTCCAGCAGCTCTGATTTGTCTGATCCACTCAACATACACTAACACACCACCACCACATCAATGCTGACTTTGATCCACCTGCTCTGTGGTGGTCCTGACCATTGAAGAACAGGGTGAAAGGAGGCTAACAGAAACAGATGGACTACAGTCTGTAATTGTAGATCCACAAAGTGCACCTGTATGGTCAGAGGAGCTGATAAAATGCACAATGTATGTAGATACAAGGTATGTGTGCTTAATGAAGTGGCCATTAGTGTGTGTCTTATGTAATGTTAAAAAATACATACATGAGTTTTTTCTGTAATAAAGCCTTTTTAATACCTCAGTAGATTTTAAAAGATACGTTTTAATACACACAATCCCTTCTGGAGCATATCTGGTGAAACATGTGTGAAGGCTACAGGAGGTCAGACGTCAGCCTAGAGACACACACCAGGCCAATCTGTTACAGATTCTCTCTCTTTCACACACACACACACACACACACACACACACACGCACTGACACATGCACATATGTCAGTATGCCCACAGTTTTAGTGTGCAGGAATACGTAGTTCAGTTTATATGAGATTATTATAGACTCATGTTAAGTGTGTGTGTGTGTGTGTGTGTGTGTGTGTGTGTGTGTGTGTGTGTTGCTATATCAGGATAAACTGCTGTGTAGGACAGGCCAATCACAAGCACTTCCTATTGACACTCCTCCTCTTCCTGCTGACATCACTGTATGGGATCAGCATGGTTCTGCACAGTGTGTGTCCTCGACAGAGTGTGTTTACGGCTTTACTCTACTGTCCTGGAGTGTATAATCAGTACAGGTATACACACACGATACACTGCCTATCAAAAAGGACAGCTGACCTTCTTTCAAAATTTCTCCCTACAGTACAAAATAAACCAGTTTAGCTTTCACATTGAATATATTGCTAATTTGTATAAACCCTTCCAAGCATAGTAGTTACTACATGGGACAACTTTTTTAAGTCATTATTTATAGTGGGCACCACTTAAGTCTTTGCTGTGCATCACATTTATCACATTTTTTGGTCAAAATACTTAAAAAATGTGAACTTTTTAGACATACATATTTATGAAAATGAAGTCACTGCAACATGCATGGTCACAATGGCACATGTATTGCTAAACAAAAACACAATTTGACACAAAACGATGATAAAATACCTGTTTACTCACCAAAACTGAGTTTCACACTGTTGCCAACATTATCTTGGATATTGCCATCAAAAATAATCCCAAATTTCTGTGGAAAAACAAAATGACCACGGTTTTTATGAGCTGAGACAAATGGATAGGGGCGTGGCTAAGTCTTCTGATTGTGCAATAAGGGGAGCCCAGTAATTTAAGGACTCAGACCTCAGCCACCTTTGGTCTTATTTCACAGTTTGTGTGTTGGCCAGAACTCCAGATACACAAATATACAGTAGGTATAAAAACACTGAGAACGCATTTCCCTTAAAACACAAAATATATCAATGTACTTTCATACCTTTATACTATATTCCTTTAGCATTAATGTATAGTTTTATTAATTTATATTTACTCAAAAATTTGCAACAAAATAATCACATTTTATCTCATGGTGGGCAAAGTTTTTGGATGTGTATCTATATTATTATGTGATGTGGAGACTGTACAATGAGGTGTGGCTTTATTGATTGACTGACTGACTGATTGGTTGATTGATTTGATTATCTTAAAATGAAAGGAAGTAAAAGTGTTGACATTCCTGAAAGTACACAGCTGACCATTAAATTGTGTACACTTTGGTAAAAAAAAACTCATTATATGAGAATAAATATTGTTAAATATAAATATAAATAATTGAATGTATAAATTATGATCCATGAATATATGAATCATTGTATGGAGGCTCAATGAAGAATTGCTCAGAATGGATCATTTTACAGCTCTGTACAGGTCACCAGGCATTATGTTTTGGGGTCCACTCCTGATGACCTCTCATAGACACTGACCAGCCTTGATCAGCCAGAGATACCTCACAGAGGTTCCCCAATGGGACAGTCATGTGGCACAATGAAGGTCCTAATTTGTCTTCCACTGAGCATGTCTGGGACATGGTTGTATAACCACTGACCTCCAGTGCCTACCACAGATTAACTTTGGGCACACATAGAGGCTGCATGGCATCATAATCCACAAAGAGGCATCCAGAGTCTCTTCCTCTGCATGGTAGACAGTGTAGAAGAGGTCATTCCTGCTGATAGTGGACACCAGATACTGATTATTGTATATTCTATACAACTGACCGAGCTTTATTTCTAATCATCTCTCTCTCTCTCTCTCTCTCTCTCTCTCTCTCTCTCTCTCTCTCTCTCTCTCTCTCTCTGTGTCTCTCTCTCTGTCTGTGTGTGTGTGTGTGTGTGTGTCCAGCACGGCTCTGTGTTTTACCTGTGTGTGGTACAGCTGTATAATAACAGGAGGTTTGCTGCACCTGCTGATCCTGCAGCTCATTAACATCAGCTATAACGTTACAGAACGTGAAGTCCAGCTGGCCCTGCGTAACAGAACCGGACGAAGGCGGTTCTGTGGCCTCCTGGTGGACACTGGCACACACTCGCAAGGCTTCACACAAAACTGGACACAGTTTCTCACCATGGACACTGCTGACGGATCACGTGCTCCGCTCACAGATGTGGTATAAGCTGAAGCCTTGGACATACCTGTGGTCACCTGGACTTCACAGTAAATAACATGACACTGTGGTCACTTTGGGCCAGCAGTTCTAACATTTCTGACTGCTGTTCAGTTTTCTGCTAACTCAGGTGTAGTCAGTCAGCCAAGAACTAGAACTAAACATGCTAACAAACACTAGAACTCAATCATGAAAGCTTCTCAAAGCTCATCCAGATGTTAATGAAGGTGTCACAGACAGTGGTTGTCGTTTAGGACACAGTATGACTTACTGTGAGCTGTAAACAATAACAAAAACGTGTGTAGCTGAATGCTGTGTCGGCCATCTTAGAACAGGAAGTGCTGCTCTAGGATCAGATTTAATTATGTTAAGCATCATAAATATGAAGGAATCTGATCTAATCAAACTTCTAGCAGCTCTGCTGCTGTCTGTCTGTAGTAATGAGGTTTAATTCATATTATAGTTCACAGGAAGTCATGTTGTGTCCTAAGCCACATCCACTAGTCTGTGACACCTTTATTAACATTTGGATGAGCTTTGGGAGATTTCAGAGACCTTCAGGCCAAATAAAATGCAATCAGGTCAAAAAAGGGCATCAGTACAATCTAAAATGTTTGGTGTTTGTGTAGCTACTATCCTACTAGATTAACAAGTTTTATTTTAAAAGTCCTGACTTTGCTGTGGAATTATGCACTTTCCTGTGATTTTAGTAACATATTAATACACTTATTCAGCTTATTTCTAGTAACTTAACTTTTATTATTTATATAGTGAAAAGATCTTCTTCCATTAAATTTGACTTTATAGCTACTGAGCTGTTACACACTGGCTTTAATGTGAGATTTCTACTGTGAATAAACAAACATTTTTCAGATCTGTTAGTCTTGTGGTTAAAGGTCATAAGATCCTGGTCATTCTCAGTCTTCATTAACGTGCATACTCAGTGACCACACAGAGGAAGTTGACCAAACGCACTCACACACTAGAGAACATACACGCTATGGGGTAGTGAGCACATTTGCCTAGAGCAAAGCAGCCCTTATCTATGGTGCCCGGGGGAGCAGTTGGTGGTTAGGTGTCTTGCTCAAAGGCACTTCAGTCACTTCCTGTTGATTCAGGGGACCAAACCAATCACAAGACCAGTTCCCTAACCTCAAGTCACACCAAAGAATTCAATAAATAAATCAAAAGCAACTTTGATTTCTTCTTCTTTTGCTCCTCATTTAAACATCCAAACTTTGATACTGGATTCATCCCAGTTTTGAAAAACTCAAGGAACATGGACAGACAATGTAAGGCATATTTATTTATACAGACATTTCATACATTTATATACCTTTCATACCTTTACAGAATAAAAGGGCAGGTAAATCAACATACATTTAAAAAATGCCAACCAGAAGACAGTACATTAAAACATGATTGAAACAGTATATTTAAAAAGAAAAGAAAAAAATAAACACACATACACTAGTGAGCAGCACCTGGAGAGTAGTTGGGGGTTAGGTACCTTGCTCAAGCTGCACCCTCTGCCAGGGAATCAACCCAATGACTTTTCACAAGACCAGGTTCCAATCCACCAGCCCACAGGTGCCCCTTTGTATTAAAACTTGTCAAACTGACGTGTTAATGACGTATGTGCATGGCGTTTTGCTCAGAAGGACAGTAAACAGCTTGTGGTACATGATCAGGTCAAGAAGGTGAATAAAGCCACTCAGCTTGTTTTTGTGGGTAAACAAGAGAAAAGCTAGCAATGCCTTAGCACTAAGCACATGCATAGAAGAAAAAAGACACATGAAATCTGATCTGACCAGTCACCTTCATGTCACGTACCCACAAATCACAAAATAAGTCTAGGACCACATATGAAAGTGACTCAATCAGACTAAAGCTACATCTACAGCCAAAGCTCAAATCCCAATGCTCTGCACATATCAACATATCATCTGAACTGATGCCATGTGATCAGGTCATCAACGGTTAGAAGCGTGTACTGTTGAACATGGCTTGTGGTCATGTGCTACACCACTTTACAAGAGCCTTGGTCATGCAGGATGTGGTTTAAGCTGCTGTAGACACTGTCTTACATGGCAGTAACACAAAACACAGACTGACACCAATGCAATTAGACAGAAAACGTCCTCACCTGTATCAAAGTCTAACAGTACAGTAAGAAGAGGAAACGCTCTGTCATTTACACAGAGACATTCAACCACAAATCAGACTCAGACTGGTCTTAATCTCTATAGTATTTGTATTTGGACTTGCCATAATCTCAAATGTATTTGCAATCAGACTGGTCTTGATCTTACTAGCCTTTGTATTTTGACTGGTATTAATCTCTATAGTATTTCTAGTCAGACTGGTCCTGATCTCAGCAGTATTTGTAATCAGACTAGGCTTGATCTTGATGGCATTTGTATTCAGACTGGTGTTAATCTTTACAGAATTTGTACTTGGACTGGACTTGATAGTATTTGTAGTCAGGATAGTCTTGATCTCCATAGCATTTATACTCAGACTGGTCTTGATCACCATATAAGTTGTACTCAGGCTGGTCTTGATCTCCATAGTATTTCACTTGAATTGGTCTTGATCTCAACAGTATTTGTACTTCCTTTGTAAACAAAAACACACTTTAATAATCCATTATGGTCTTGAATAATCCATAACACTGTCCATCTTACAGCTTTCTCTATGTCACTGGACAGAGTCCAGCTTTTGAACAGAGTGTTTACTGGCTGGTTTATTTATTTAAAAAATATAAAATTTATCTGTGAGCTTCTTCAGATGTCTCCGTTTGGGTTTTCCACCATCTAGAAGATGAAGAATATTCCATTTCTTCATTTCATCAATCATGTAGGGTTTCAGCATCACTTGAAAAGTGTTTAGTTACCATCTCTCGGGTGCTGCTTTAAACTCACACTGACAGCCAGTCTGCACCAGATTTCTATGCCTTACTCAGATCTAAGAAATCAGAGTATGTTGTTTACATGAGCACTGCAGGGATCTGATTATGATCAGATTATTACGTGGGTGTAACCACACTCAGTGATATAGGAGGACGGAAGTGTAGTGTTGTAGTCAAGAGCTAGAGTTTAGTCCAAGTCAAGACCAAGACTAGGACACATTGAGTAAGAGTCAAGACCAAGACTTTTAGTAGTTGAGACAGATGTCAAGAGTCAAGATCAAGACCGGAACGCATTGTCACACTCTGCCCCCTTCATGTCAGGTCTTTTAGTTCAGTTTCCTTATATGGTCTTGTTCCGGTACTTGTTTGTCTAACCACACCCCTGTTATTTGTGTCAGCTGTTTTGAGTTAAGCCTTTTTCTATTTAATCCCTGTTGCCCTGTGTTTCCCTGTGATTCTTTGTTGATGTTTATACGTCGTGTCAGGTATATGTTTAGAGCTCATGCTTTCTGTTTTGTTTCCCAGTCTCGGTCTTGAATAAATATTCTTTATTATTATTCCAATCTGCACTTGTGTCCGCATCTTATCAGGAGGTATGTCTGACACACATTGAGTTTGAGTCAAACCAAAACCAGAACACATAGAATCAGAGTCAAAGCCAAGACATTTAGTGGTTGAGACAGAGTTGAGTCAAAGTCAAGATGGAGACCAGGACACAACAAGTCCATGTCAAGGCCAAGACTTTTAGTGGTTGAGACCCAGTCGAGTCAGAGTCAAGATCAAGACTGAGACACAACAAGTCCAAGTCGAGACCAAGATAAGCTTGTTATCAAGTTTGTTAGTGCAGATGTGATTTAAGGATGTAGAGAAAGGACTAATTCATTCCACTGATATTCAATAACAAATAGAAAATAACTTTTCTAACCTTTTTAAATCAGGCAGACACAGTGGACAGTGATTTTGACAAAAATTACAGCTCACCCCAAGACCGAGAAAAGACAGAGTCCTAATTAGGTCAAGACTTAGATAAGACCAACACTGCTTGTTTGTGAACTGCTGAACACGAGTGCTACAACACTACTGAAGAATGTCCTAAAGTGATGAGGATGTTTTGCATGTTATCAAATGAGAGATAAATCTTTAAAGGCAGTGTGACTCATAAGGCAGCTTACTCAAAATGGAGCACAGTATCTCAGCTAGTCATTGTGTTCAGCAACGGTGGTCTTGATTGGAGGCCTAGTTGTTTTTTTAAAAGAAACCAAAGCGGCATGTAGGCCGTGTGTGTGTGTGTGTGTGTGTGTGTGTGTGTGTGTGTGCGCGCACGTGTGTGTGTGTGTGTGTGTGCATCCTGTCTTTGTGGGTGTGTTAAGGTTCTTTTTGTTGTTTGCTTTTTAACTTCCTCTCAACTTTTTAATTTTCACACCATTCCTAAGAGTGACACCATGAACATCATACAGACACATACACTCATCTGGACCTGCACCCTGCTGACCTTCTACACACTCATCAGAGGTAAGTGTATGTATGTGTGTGTGTGTCTGTGTGTGTGTGTGTGTGAGAGAGAGAGAGAGAGAGAGAGAGAGAGAGAGAGATTTAAGACATAGCAAGTATAAATCTCCTTAATTTCATGTTATATGGTTATTATTTTAAGTTCAAGTATCAAGTGTAAATAATACAGAACAAGTACCAAGAACATCTAGAACCAAACTAGATCACAACATCTTTTTGCTTTTTTTATATTTATTTGTACTTATTCTAATAACTAATTGAGTTTATATAAACACAGTCACGCCAATTGATACAGTATATACTAGTACATTTGTAAACAATAGAATACTCTACATTTGTGTTCATCATTTAATTCAAAAAGCTAAACTGTCATTTATTTGATATTCATTACATATAAAGTGACATATTTCAAGGCTTTTTGTTTTTATGTTGATCAGTTTGGCTTATAGCTAATGAAAATCAGAAATCCAGAATCTCAAATTATTAGAATATTGAATTTGGAGTAAATTAAAACAGTATCAACATTAAAACAAAAATGTTTCAATATGTCACTTTATATGTAATGAATTTCTTCATCATATTGTAATTTTTTTAGATGAAATACTATATACGTGTGTGTGTGTGTGTGTGTGTGTGTGTGTGTGTGTGTGTGTGTGTGTGTGTGTGTGTGTGTGTGTGTGTGTGTGTGTGTGTGTGTGTGAATTCTGCACTGCTTGTGCAATCTGGGGGCTTAATATAGAGGGTTTTTTTCTTTCTTTTTTTCTCTTTCTTTTGTATGTTCTCATTCTCTTTAGTTTCCTTTTTGTATTTTTTTCTTCTTATTTCTTTCTCATTCACATTCTTTCCCTTTTTGTAGTTTTTTCTTTATTCTTTATTTTGTACTTTTCTTCTTTTATCTTTCTTGATTTTTATTTTCTTTCTTTCTGTCTTTCTTTTTTTCTTTCTTTCTTTCTTTCTTTCTTTCTTTCTTTCTTTCTTTCTTTCTCTCTCTCTCTCTCATTCACATTCTTGCTACTTTTGTACATTTTCCTTTATTTTTCTCTTTTTTGAAAATGTCTTACTTTCTTCTTTTTTATTCTTTCTTGATTTTCATTTTTTTTCTCTCTCTGTCTTTTTCTCTCTCTTTCAATCCAGGTTGGCTTAATTTGCATGACTGTTTCAACAACAGTGTTGCCAAAGCACAAAAACATTGAACAATAAATCAATGATAAGATTAACGATATTCATTAAGCAGAAAATAATTATCATAATAATGACTAACAGTATTAATTTGCATTCTTAATTACAGTTGTTTAATAGTGTTATTCACTATCTTTCAGGTGGTTGCATGTCATCACATATTTTGCAGTGAGATGTGTTGTTTTGTACATTTTCAGATTGATTTAAATGTCCAAATTTGGGAGAATGTTTTTATAAAATGTTCTCTAATGTTACATTTTGGAAGTGCAGCTCTGTTTCAACCTCACCACTCTCAAAATGCCAACACACTCGTTATAAGTACGTAGTCGGGTGTCTCTATGGCCAGGCTGTGCCTCTACGGCCATAAGCTGATTGGTTTTGTTGGATGATTTGTTAAACACCGATTGGTCAGCAGTGCTGGACTGAGGCTGCTGTGTGTTAGGGGTTAGTGGGTTAGTTAGCCTCAGAACCAGCTTTGGATTTTCAGTGGGAAGCAAGATTCCAGTTTACAGTGTGTGTGTTGTAATAATGTGCAAATGTGCAAATATTTCAATTGCAAAATTGGTATGTTGATTTTATGGGATATTTTCTTGATTGCATAGACGGCTCCTCATGCTTTTTCTTTTAGTGCATTCACCCCTAGATTAAAGCATCCTGAGGCACTCATTCTCAGTTCAAGATAATCACCATGTGAATCATGCTCTAGAGTGGTATTTTATAGAGTTAAAAGGTGTAACAGGGCAGTGGCAGGGCACTCCAAGGACATCTCTCCAGAATACTTGGTTTCCCAGAACTCCCTAGCCTAATTAACTATGAGGGATACCAATTTTACAACTCTATGAGTGGGGAATAGCTTTATGTGGTGCAGTAATTTACCTCTGGTGTCAATGAGCACTGCAGTTTTGAAAGTCTGTGTTGGTGGTGTTCTGGTTGGCTTTTGTGAGGACTGATGGTTAGAAGGATGTGGTGGGCTGTAACAGACCTGGGTTGGTGAGCTGACTGGCTGTGAGGCTGTTGTGTTATAACCAGGGTTCTAAATTAACTTTTTTGATCACCAGCCAATGTGGCTGGTAACTCTCTAAAGTTACCGGCCAATCAGAATTTCCACTAGCCAAATTTTATGCTTGTGTTTATGTATGTATATTATTTGAACCAGGTCTTCAGAGCGCTATTTTCACTACAAACTGCGCGCAGCCAATGGGCGTATAATGTCATGACGTAGCATTAAGGCATATAGTGTTCATGGGCAGGGGCGTCACTAGACTTAAGACTGTACTGGGGCACAGCTTGGGCACAGATAATGTATGCGAAAAAAAGATTTCTGCACTTATTTATATTTAAGAAAGCATAAATAGTGCTTTAAACTAAACAATCTGATCAGATTATGTTGTTGACTGGATCTTTGATTAATCACTAGAATGAACTGATGCATTTGGCCTACTTGTGGACTTTACTCTAGACTTGTAAAACACTACTGGTAAAAGCAAAAAGATAGTTTTAGTCATTTTTCTGGAGACAAGAGTATTTTAGCCAATTATAAAGGCAAAACGACTGACAAGACAGTCCATATTACTGTGCATTTTTTCTGTGAAATAAATTTGAATGGTTTAAAAATGTGGGTCACGACTTGATGATTAGCGAAAAATGTACCCACATTTGCAAATATGAAGGTGCACCATTTGAGTTTGAACCATTGCAGTATTCCTGGGCTAACTAGTCAACACAAGCTCTCTCATATTCATCATTGACGCAGAAGTCCCAACCAGCACGATACCACCGTTAACGCCAACTCACTGGATATTCCCATCACCACTTTCGTTTTCCCATCCTTATTATCTTAGCCATTTCTAACAAAAGTCACTATCTGTACTACTAATGTTAATTCAGCTGTTTTGCTACAAGGAATAACGTTAGCTAACGTAGCGTTAACGTCATAGACACAGGTTGTTGCTGCGAGCAAAAACTTTCTGATATCCATCTACAGGACTAATAATGTTTGAATCAATCAAGATAAAAATAATATATGATATTATGTAAGTATTCAGCAAGTTATGGGCTAATGTTACATTACCTTTAGTCACGTAGCTCTCTCTCTCTCTCTCTCTCTCTCTCTCTCTTTCTCTACATGTGAATAAATTGGCTAGGACAGCTGTCCTCTTTGTACTCATTGTCCACCAGAGTGCCCCAAGGCTCGGTACTGGGACTCCTTCTTTTTTCCATTTACACCACCTCACTGGGACCAGTTATCCGCTCGCATGGCTTTTCCTACCATTGCTTTTCTGATGATACTCAGCTCTATCTGTCATTCCCGCCTGATGATGACTCTTCCATCATGGCGTGGATATCTCACTGCCTCTCAGATATATCCTCATAGATGAAGGATCACCACCTACAACTTAACCTCTCAAAGACTGAACTACTGGTCTTCCCCACAAAACAGTCAGTTCAACACAACCTCACCTTGACGATTGACTCTCTCTCACTCTCTCGGTCAAAGGTTGTTAGGAACCTCGAAGTTATGCTTGATGACCAGCTTTCATTCACACATCATGTGGCCTCTGTTGCACGGTCCTGCCGCTTTGCGCTCTATAATATCAGACAAATCAGACCGTTCCTAACGCAACATGCCACTCAACTCTTGGTACAAGCTGTGGTTATCTCACGCCTCGATTACTGCAATGCTGTGCTAACAGGCCTCCCAGCCTGCACTATTAAACCACTACAGATGGTCCAGAATGCAGCAGCATATCTGGTTTTTAACCATCCAAAACAGGCACATGTCACCCCACTGCTCATTGAGCTACACTGGCTTCCGATTGCTGCCCGGATCAAACACAAAGCATAAAAGCGTCCGCTAAATGCAATGTAATGTAATGTAAAATTATCATATTAAGAAGCCATGTGGGTATTGTGTTGAGTGAATAGAATTGCGATTAATTACTATATTAAGTAGCTATGTGCGCATTTTGTAGTGTATTCTACGTAGACTTAAAACTCTGAAGTGATTTTTTTTTTACTGGTGAAATTTATACTGGCCTGGGGCACTGCAGATCAATACTGGGGCATGTGCCCCAGTAAAATATGTCTGGCAACGCCCCTGTTCATGGGAAATGTAGGAAGTACTTCCAGGAGATAAATGATGGAGAACGGAGCCTTATCATGCATGTAATGCCTCTTGCATCACTGGCAAAATTGGCTAGTAAGTTTTTATTAACACCCGCCAAAATGATTTTTTACCCGCATTTGGCGGGTTGGCGGGTGTTAATTCGGAACTCTGGTTATAACTGGCCTGGGTTGGTAAGCTGGTTGGCTGTGGGGCTGATGGGTTATAACTGGCCTAGGTTGGTGAGCTGGTTGGCTGTGAGGCTGAAGGGTTATTACTGGCCTGGGTTGGTGAGCTGATTGGCTGTGAGGCTAATGGGTTATAACTGGCCTGGGTTGGTGAGCTGATTGGCTGTGAGGCTAATGGGTTATAACTGGCCTGGGTTGGTGAGCTGATTGGCTGTGGGGCTGATGGGTTATAACTGGCCTGGGTTGGTGAGCTGGTTGGCTGTGAGGCTGAAGGGTTATAACTGGCCTGGGTTGGTGAGCTGATTGGCTGTGAGACTAATGGGTTATAACTGGCCTGGGTTGGTGAGCTGATTGGCTGTGGGGCTGATGGGTTATAACTGGCCTGGCTTGGTGACCTGGTTGGCTGTGAGGTCGATGGGTTATAACTGGTCTGGGTTGGTGAGCTGGTTGGCTGTGGGGATGATGGGTTATAACTGGCCTGGGTTGGTCAGCTGTATGGCTGTGGGGCTGGTGGGTTATAACTGGCCTGGGTTAGTGAGTTGGTTGGCTGTGGAGCTGATGGCTTATAACTGGCCTGGGTTGGTGAGCTTGTTGACTGTGGGGCTGGTGGGCTATAACTGGCCTAGGTTGGTGAGCTGGTTGGCTGTGAGGCTGGTGGGCTATATCTGGCCTGGGTTGGTGAGCTGATTGGCTGTGGGGTTGATGGGTTATAACTGGCCTGGCTTGGTGACCTGGTTGGCTGTGAGGCCGATGGGTTATAACTGGTCTCGGTTGGTGAGCTGGTTGGCTGTGGGGATGATGGGTTATAACTGGCCTGGGTTGGTCAGCTGTATGGCTGTGGGGCTGGTGGGTTATAACTGGCCTGGGTTAGTGAGTTGGTTGGCTGTGGAGCTGATGGCTTATAACTGGCCTGGGTTGGTGAGCTTGTTGACTGTGGGGCTGGTGGGCTATAACTGGCCTGGGTTGGTGAGCTGGTTGGCTGTGAGGCTGGTGGGCTATATCTGGCCTGGGTTGGTGAGCTGGTTGACTGTGGGGCTGGTGGGCTATACTAACTGGCCTGTATTGGAGAGCTGATTGGCTGTGGGGCTGGAGGGTTATAACTGGCCTGGGTTAGTGAGCTGGTTGACTGTGGGGCTGGTGGGCTGTAATTCCCCTGGGTTGGTGAGCTGGGTGGCTGTGGAGCTGTAACTGGCCTGGGTTAGTGAGCAGACTGGCCATCTTGTGGTAGATATAAGTTAAGTCTATGGTTTGAATGAGCCCATGTCTGACTGAACCTCTGCAGGTTAGCTTTAGCTTCTAGCTGTGTCCTGGTGATTAGGGATCTGGTTTTGTTGCCAGTTTGATCCCCGGACAAATCGTCAATGAAGTGCCCTTGTGCAAGGCACCTAACCCCCAACTGCTCCCCGGGTACAATGAATAGAGCTGCCCACTGCTTCGGGCACATGTTGTCACAGCCTAGTGTGTTCACTAGTGTGTGTTTCACTGCACAGATGGGTTAAATACAGAGAAATTCCATTGTGTACAAATCACATTGGCAAAAAGATGAATCTAAGCATATACTTTCTGCTGATCTCTCTCTCTCTCTCTCTCTCTCTCTCTCTCTCTCTCTCTCTCTCTCACTCACTCAGAGTGTCCAGCAGACAGTGAGTTAATCACCTCACAGACGGTGCGGGTCCGGCATGGCCACTCTGCATCTCTGACCTGTAAGGTTAAAGGCAATGGTACGGTGGTCCAATCTCAGTGGAGCCGCTGTCCTGACCACATCATCCTCGTCTATCACATAAACAACAACCCTTACATATCTAACCAGAGTTATGCCGGCCGTGTGTCCATACATGACTATCACACTCTGAAACTGACCAATGTACAGGCTGGTGATTTTGGGGATTATTGCTGCAAACTGACCTCATTCCCCAGCGGCACACTGGAGGGACGTGTCCACCTGCAAGAGGACACAGAGAAACAAGGTTATCACAGTGACCACACAAAGATGGAGACTGAACGCTGACTCATGACTAATGACCCAGTAATAAGTAATAATGGCCCAGTTGTGTGTGCTTCACATTTGGCTGATATGTGGCCCTAATCTGGCATAAATGTGGCCCATGTCTTGCAACCAGGAGCGGTCCACCCAAGTGCCATCAAACCATGCGGCAAGTGGGACAAATGAAAATGGGGATGAGGGCCAGAATAATTTTGCTATCTGCGCAACTGACTCATGACTCAAATCAGACTTAACCTCAACCAGCTAATGACTCGCTCACACTTAACCTCAGCTGGTTTATGACTCGACTCAGACGTATCCTCAATTGATTCATTGACTGGTCTCAAACTTGCCCTTTACTGTCTCATGACTCAATTCAGCTATAACAGGCCAACAGCTTGATTCAGAATCACCCTTAAATGATTCCCAACTAAACTCATTCATAACTGACTCACAATCAACGTAGCTCAAACTTAGCTTACAACTAAACTCAAAACTCAACTCTGACTCGCACTTAAAGACTTACCTCAGACTCAGTGACTTCAGACTCAACTCTGACTCACACTTTTGACTCACATAGAGATTTAACTCACACTTAGAGAGACTTGAGTCAGACTCACACTAAAAGACTTGAGTCAGACTCACATTAAGTGGCTTCTGAACATCTGTGCCAAAAGTCAGTTAAAAATCTGAAGATTCAAAAGGACAAAGGACTTTCCTTCATTCTGCTATTTTTCAAATACAGTTTACAGTTATACTGAGAACATTAAAATGATAGCACTGTGGACACTTTGAGGAACATTATGATGTATCATTTGGAAATGCAGCATTGTTCTAATTACAGTGCTTATATCTCTTAGTGGGAAATCTTCAATCTTTCTATTTCAATATATTATAGATGTTCACAAGACAAATATGGCAGCACCACAAATGACAACAGCCCCAACAACTACTAACCCTCCATCCATGTTTGCAGGTTTGCTGATTTCAGTTTTTCATTTATCCTCAGAAGTCCCTGATCACACTTATGTGATAAAATAGTTATCAGGTCATACTCAGGATGTTACAAATACCAAACACTGGCATGAAAATCATTTTAAATGTTTTATATAAAGACAATGTCAAAATAGACATAGAAGGGTTAATGCAGTCACTTTAGAGTGAGAAGACTATAAAACAGTTTTTACAGTTGTTGTTGTTGTTGTAATAAATAACGTTTGTCCCTCAGATCTGCCTGTGATGATGATAGTGTACATTGCTTGCGGTGCTGCTGGGTTTGTGACTCTGATGGGCATCATCATCTGCCTGGTTTGTAGAAAGGTAAAACTCCCCGCACTGAAGGGCATGTTCAGTAAACGTCATTTCAGTTTCAGCTGTTAAATCTCCAATTACCTTGTGTCTTCATTCATTTGATTAAATGTAATGATTGAATCATGATTAAAACACTGAACCCATACTTTAGCCTCAGAGCCTCGCTCCTGAGGGGTTCAGACTGAAAGCTCTTCAGATGATGAACTGTTCGGTTCAGACTGTGTGTGGTTCACGTGGTTGCTAAAGTGTGCCAAAGGTAGTTATATTGTTTTTGAAGTGGCTGCTAAGATGTACCTACAATGGGTTATAACTGCTATATTCCTAATATTAAGCCACTCCTGAACCAGATGCAACACTATAAGTGTCTTACCTAGACTACAAAGACAAAGTACTGGACTGTTACTCAGTGGTCCAAAGTCCTCTTTTTAGATTAAAATCAGTTTTGCATTTCATTTGTAAATCAAGCTCCTAGAGTCTGGAGGAAGAGTGTAGAGACACAGAATCCAAGGTGTCTGAAGTCCAGTGTGAAGTTTCTGTGATCTGCTGGTATTGCTCCACTGTTTTATCAAGTCCAAAGTCAACACTGCCATCAGCCAGACTTTACAGCAAAGTGGCTTGAAATGTCACTTTGTCATGAATTTAAAACATGAATTTATGAGCAAAAATTATTTTTTTACCATATTCTAATTATTTGATGCAATTACAAGTCATTTCATTATTCATGTTTACATGACCTTCTCTGGCATCTCTCTCTCTCTCTCTCTCTCTCTCTCTCTCTCTCTCGCTCTCTCTCTCTCTCTTTAATAGAGAAGAAAAAAGGTGCGTAATCTGGTGTATATTCCAACACAGGCACTGGGATTCCCCCCAAATCTACCTTCAACAAACCCCCCCAAAACCCAACACCAGAAAGGACCTCCCACAGTCACGTGTGATGAAGATGATGAACAAGAGCTGTACCTGAACATGCAATCAATACAATGAATCTCACTGAAAATGTTTATTGTTCAAGGCTTTTCACAATCATTCAACTCGATTCTTTAAGAGACAATTCAGTGCAGCATTAAATTTAAAATGACTCAGTGATTCAATTAAAATCTTTTGAAAAATTCAATACAACTCTATTGCACCCTCCATTGGCAGTCATAGTCATTAAGTACCGAAAAATTATTTAACTCTGTGTTGTGTGTAAAATGATTAAATTAGAACATGTTGGACATAGTTTTTTTTACTTAACTTCTATGTTGTTTCTAAAACTTAAAAATAAAAAAACTAAACAGTTTTGATGGTAAGTTAAGTTGTTTTGAGACAACAACATGCAACAATAGTAATAATAAGACCCAATAAGCTGTTGTTTATGAAAATATCACCTTTTTATTTAAAAATTAAAGGAAAGAATATTAAGAAGGTAAAAATAAAAGAAAAAAGAAATAAACAGGTAATTTTTTTAAGTGTATTCATTTTTTCCCCATTTTTATCCTCTTCCAAATGTAGTAGTAGCCAATTAGCCCATCCCATCTGTTAGGTCTCTCCTCCATTACTTTTTGCAATGCCCCTGACTCTAGGACGGTGAAGACAAGCATAAGTCTTCTCCATTGCGTGTGATACAGCCACCGCCTCTTTTCAAAGTACCATAACCAGGTAATTTAGTTCTCTAATTTTTTGAAGCATGTTACCTAAAATAGGGTGGCACAGTGGCTTGGTGGTTAGCAGGCTCGCCTCTCAGCACTGAGGTCTTGGGTTTAAGCCCCCATCTGGGTGGAGTTTCCATGTTCTGCGTGGGTTTCCTCCCACAGGCCAAAAACATAGAGGTCAGGTGAATTGGAATCGGTGTGTATATGTGACCCAGTGACTGATTGGCACCCTGTCCTTGGCTTAGTTAATGCCTTGCCCTTTGCCGGTGAGCAGTGATTCACAAATCTGATCAGGATTAAGCGGATAAGATGATGGATGAATGATCTTACATAGAATACTGCATGAACAAGGGACATTTAAAATATAATATTTTGCAATTAAATTTACATAGAAAGAAAAGACAAAATATTGAATTATTGTATAGATTTTTTATAGAATTATTGACTTTTTTATTTGTGTGATTGTAAGGATGGATGTTGGTATGTTACTTTTAAAGCAACACCATCTAATAGAACCCTCTAACATTTAATATTCACTTATGACGTTTGTATTTATGTATAAAAAAAACATCAGAATTAATCTTTTTTTTTACCATTTTCTAACTTTGGTACTGTACCGTTAAGACATGTATGTAAATAAGCTATGTTCTGATTCGTACTCTATTGTGACTCATTTAAATTTGAATCAGCCCAGGCTGAAATTCACTCCTACAGGAGGAATAGATATAGATATACATTTAATTACTGAATATATTTTACTATTTTATATAAATAAATTTGTTTCAGTGACGGGCAGCACGGTGGCTTAGTGGTTAGCACTTTTCCCTCTCAGCACTGAGGTCTTGAGTCCCCATCTGAGCAGTTTCCATGTTCTCCCTGTGTCTGCGTGGGTTTCCTCCCACAGTCCAAAAACATGAAGGTCAAGTGGATTGGGTACTCTTTAAAAAAAATGTGTGTGTGTATGTGCATGCATGTGTGTGCACCCAGTGATGGATTGGTGCCCTGTCCTGGGCTTAGTTGAATAGTGTAATGCCCTGCCCTGTGCCCAGTGAGGGGGTAGGGGACTAACCGCGACCCTGATAAGGATTAAGCGGGTGTGAGGATGAATGGATGTTTCGTTTCAGTGACATCACAAAAGATGAAAGTATTTGTGGAAACTGAGCAACATGTTTTTTCAGTGATACAAGGCTTTTAATAATGAAATAACAATTAACCTTTGACCTTTTTTGTATGTTTTTAGTTTGATCTATAATCACTGTCTCTGTTCATTTAATTCTGATGTATTTATTTTTGTAATTGTTGTGTTTGAATTGTCTCACTGGTTTATAAAGGAATTAGAAAATATTTAATATTATTGTGATTAATTATAGATTATCTGTCCAATATTAATATTATATAATCAGAAATCAGAGGTTTTAGGTGCAGATTAAAAAGGCAAAAGGGTCAATTTTAATAAAAGCTCCAATGAGTTTTGATGATCAGCAGTCACAGAGCAAACACTATAAAGTAAAAGACTTTAATTTTGTTGTAAAAGTACAGCAGAACCTTTCCCTGAAGTTTTCCTGTGATTTCACAGACTCTCCTGAAATTTGAACAACATTCAACAGTATATATAAAAAACATTTTGCAATAACTTACATAAAGTCCAGAAAAAAAAAAAATATATATATATATATATTTAAAAATGCCCAAATTACTGATTAGTGTAAACATTGTAAGCTCCCTGCAAGCAGCTCTTACAATACTTATCAATACTGAAATTCTTTTGTACACAAATAAACAATAATTCATTCAGATTTCTTTCTGAGGTCAAAGAAAAGGCTCCAGGAACACTTAAATCAGTCACAGTGGTGTAGAATGAGCTTTTGTGCAGCATTTTTGGATCCATTAACATATTTATTCATGATTACTATTACTTACTATTTGGCTCTTTAAATGGAAATCAAGGTCAAATGTTAGTGTTTAAGATTTAGGCCTTGTCCACTCCTATCCGGATGTTTTTGAGAAAACAAATGCCTACATGCCTCCAGCCCAGTCGGCTCAGCATAATACTTCATAAATTATCAATAATACCAATAAACTCCTCCAGACAGAGTTGCCAGGTGTGCAACTTTTATGCAGAAATTTAAAACACAGTCAAGGTTAAACCTTTTGAGGTGCTGGGGTGAAGGATTTTAGGCCACTGATCACACTGCCAAAATGCTCAAGGCAGTGAACAGCTGAGGAAATGTCTTCCTAAAATTAGATGTTCTAATATTAGTAGATTCAGTCATCTGAAAATACAGATTACAGCAGATTAAAATAGACCTTACACCTTACATTTTTGCAAGATTTGTGGGTCAGCTTTCAGTCATACATCAGGAGGGTGATTTTTGGGGACCTGGCAACCCTCTAGAAAAAATGAGGATTATGTATATTGTACAGAATACAAATGACCACACTGAGATTTTCTAAAGTGGTGGTGGCGTGAGGGTTTGTTTTGGCTCCAGTGATGGCGTTGCTGTCTCTGAAACAGCAGTTCAGTCCTGAGATAAGATGAGAAGTGGAGTTTTTCTAGCTTAAGAAGAAACAGAACAGAACAATTCTGACAATGTCATAAAAAAAGTTAATCTAAACTCAAAGAGGAAAAAACTACAGCTTCAAAAATATCCAGACATGTGTGGACGTGGACAGGGCCTTAAGACCTACTGGACTTCTTATCCTTCATTGTAAATAGTCCAGTCAAATGAACACTGACATTAAAGCACCGAAACATGGCCTCGTCGTTACCCAACAGAAATACTGATCCCAGAACAGCAGCTTTTACCAACACTGTCACTGTGACTCAAACTGCTCCCACTCACTGTAACCTCCAGCATAGTGACGAGCTCTGAAACAGAAATAGGGAAAAAACAGAGTTGATATAAACACAATCTCACTTGTTTATCAAATATTAATGACAATCACTGAATTTAATATTGAATAACTTCAATAAAGTATCACCATTAATGTCATATTAAAGGGCACATACAACATAAAACTGTCCTTACTTTATAAATAAAAGAGTTTGTTGTTGTATATAATCTTTGTTTTAAATGTTCAAAATGTATTATTCACTGCTCAGAGCACATGTGGAAAATAAACTGTACAAACAGTCCATTTAGATTTCACTGCCATTGTAAGCGAATCATTTATATATACCTGCCAATTCAGCCTAGCCCCGCCCCTTTCACACTGAAGTGTTTCAGCCAGGGCTGCTTTTTGAATCAGAACAGAGCTCATGTCCATATGTCTCATATGTACAATAACAAAACAGTGCTTTTAATTCTAAGGTTAGAAAATGTTCATAAACATGAATTATGACCATCATTACAAGTGGAGCTCAGAAAGAAAAAATGTAGCATATGTGTACTTTAAGAGATAATTAATTACTTTTAAGCCAGTAAATTCATTTGAGAAAACAAAAAAATTCTGATGTAATTATATTACAGTAAACAGTATATTTAGTATATGATGTTGTATATGTGAGTGTTGATTTGTGTTTACAGTATAAGATTTTGGTGTATTAGAACTACATTTAGTATGTGTGTATGTGTGTACCTGCTGTAGCCCAGTCCCTGTAGTATCTCCAGTGCAGTGAGGCTGCGGCGACCCCTCTGGCAGTACACGATAAAGTGTGGGTCACTTTTGCTTGGCATGGAGACTCCATACAGCTCTCTGAACTGACCTGAGGTCAGTGTGAAGGCCATCTCCAACTCCGACACTTAACACAGATTTTGGTTAAATTGTATTTATTGAGTATATTTAGTACAGTAATACATATACTATGTAGACATACATACATATACATATACACACACACATATATATATATATATATATATATATACACTGTATGTATGTATGTATGCATGTATATATATATATATATATATATATATATATATATACACACATACATACTGTACATACACACATAGATAGATAGATAGATAGATAGATAGATAGATAGATAGATAGATAGATAGATAGATAGATAACATACTCTTAGTACATACAGTCTACAGTCTGTAGTCTACACATATACATATAAACCTAGTATACATATAATAAATATACTTACATGGAACATTAGTAGCTCCTGCAATCTTTCCTTCTTCAAACTCATCTGGTTCACGAACATCGAAGAGCTTCACATCTTCCTCAGCTAACATCTGCTCCAGCTCATTATATGACACGACGTAATCTAACACACATATGTGAGGAACATAACAGTGTTAACACAGTGTGGTCAGAGTGTCAAATACGTGACAACTTTCACACTTGAATTCAGCACACACCCATCACACACGCATGACATCACACACACTCATCCATTACATCTCACACATACAGGATGTAGCAGCCATTCTGATTTTACTTTTATTTTGTGTTACTTTTAAAGTAGAAGATGGGCAGTTATATCAGTACTTATTGATATTCTTATTTCTTTGTTTTATTCTAAATGATTATTTATGGGTATTATTTATTTACATTGGCATTTATTGTATTCACTGGGAACTACTGTCTGTAAGGACAGATATGTTTTATTAATGTATGAAGCAGTGCTGACAGAGAGTCTGAAAATATACAAAATTATGGTAGTCCTGTAAGAGCTCATTATTACCACAATTAATACCAATATATTTTTATAATACAGCAGTGTATTATTAGATTTTGCCAGTTTCATGTATATACATTTTATTGATAATTAATAATAGCTCATTATTACAATAATCATTACTTATAATACATTTAATTTATTTATTTATGTATTATTATTATTGTTGCTGTTGTTAATAATAATTTATTTATTTCTACTATGTCAAGTCTACTAGCCAAAATAGTCACAAACTCAGTAGAAAAGTACAATAAAGTGTTTGATAATGACTAAATCCAGTTATCTCATGTTACTTTTCTGACTAACTGGCTCCCCCTGCTGTTTCCTGAATGACTCAGCGTACGCTGCTACGTGCGACCTGACATGCGGTACAGTAGAGCTTCTGCTGCTTATACAAAACTAAACTTCGTCTTTTCTGAACAGCGGGCCAGTGGAGTAAAAGGGTTTGACTGCGTGGAGAAGGGTATAATCAAATTTAAACACTTTATGACTAATTTTAAACTTAAAAAGAAACAAACACAGCTGTGCACCTACCTGAGGTAATTGGTTGTTTATACTGGTTCCCGTTCTTCTGTTTGCACGAGCCGTCGAGTTCATTTTGACAAAAACCTTCACAGTTCACCAAACTGACCACTAACAACACATAAACAGCAGTGTGTAACAGCATGATCCTCTCAGGGTGTGTTTTCTCTTCCTGGTCTACTGTTGGTCCACTTTCACAGCTAAAAGCTCTTATGGTCTGTTTCTAAATCTCTCCAAACGCAGCGTCTGGACATTAATAAGTGACCCAGACTGTAAAAGTGACCAATACAGTGATTACACATGTATTTACAACGAGAAGTGGGCGTGGCTAATGTGAGGCGCAGTCTCATTGGCTTAGCAAAGCATGACGTAGCACAGACCTTACAATGAAAAGATCACACCTCAAAGGAGATCTTTAGTTAATTATTTCACAGAACATTACCTTTAGTTATATGAAAAGTCAAAACTGCACATAAGAGGGGTCAGGGTCAGTCCTATTGGGTTTTCACTCTTATCCTAAGATATCAGTCATATCAGATTATTATGACAACACACCTAACAGTGAAAATTGGCTGAGATCACTGACACTTTCCTCATTGCTCCTGTGGAAAAGAGCTAAAGAGCTTATAGAGGTTATCTGTTCCACTGTGGCATGTGGATGATTCTGTAGCACTCGCCAGAGCGGTTGGTTCCCCTACACACTCAAAGCGATTGAATTATACTAGTTATATATATTTATGGGCTACTAGTTATACCCAGGGTCAATATTTTACAGGCTACTGTCTTCAAATATTACAGATTTCATAGATTTTATTAGAGCAGTTGTTAAATAAAACTTCATATAAACTAAATCATATACAAAGTACATTATGAGTACAGTTTTGAGCCCTTCCAACAGTAGTTGTATAACACCTTTACCTGACAATGTACAGCAATCAGCAAAGTAAAATCAACAACCCAGCAGAAATCTCTCCAGTCTGTGGTCTAGAGTCCCTCCACTTGGTCTAGTAAAGAGTTATAATCGGTGGGTGAAGATTTCACTCAGAAAGTCTAGTAGCTACAATGTAGCATATTTCATTAAGACACAGCTCACTCCACCTGGGAAAATAGTACATTAGTTTCGGAGCTCTTGAGTGAACTCACATACTTAAATTTGGAATTTCACAGGACAGTCATTGGTCTGTTTCATGGTAAAGGCTGATATCAGGGTCTGTAATGTCATTTTCATAGCTGTGAAAATGGCAGGGTTCTTACAATATTTTTAACTTCCATACCATCATAATACAAGTTAAAAGTAGCTTAAAATGAGATTAAAATGAGATATTACAAAATTAG
>BRDA01005226.1:0-12792 GCA_036984385.1 Crenuchus spilurus
AAAATATTGACATTTGCCATCTCCACATCATTGCATTCAGTTTTTATTCACAATTTGTTTAGTGTCCAAACTTTTTTGGAATCCGGTTTGTATGTCAAAAGTAAGGCATTTAAGTTAAAGCATGTAATGGTGATTTCCTCATCTGAAAAAATGTATAGAAACAAAAGCCAACAATAGTGGCGGGTAAACCCCAACAAAAAGATGCCAGTGTCTCAATAACGTTTCATGTGCACTCATGCTGTTCACAAGTCAACTTATTGTCTGCTGAGGCATGGCATCCCACTCTTTTTGAAGGGTGGCCTCAGGTCATTAAATTTCTGGGATACAGAGCTACGAGCCTCTACATGGCGACTCAGCTGATCCCATAAGTTTTCTATGGGATTCAGGTCTGGAAAAAGCACAGGACACTCCATTTGAGGTATCCCAGTCTCAAGCAGCTGTTCCCTAATGATGCAGCCTCAATGAGCTGGAGCATTGTCGTCCATGAAGATGAAATTAGGCCTGTGTTGTTCATGCAGAAGCACAATGACTGAATTCATGATGTTATTCTAGTAGTATGGGCTTGTCACTGTACCACTCACAAAATGTAGGGCAGTTCTGTATTGACTAGATACACCTGCCCACACTGTAACACCACCACCACCAAAGGCTTGACTGGTGACAACGGTAGCTGATGCATAGCGCTCTCCTTCATGTCTACAACATTGTTGGAGGCCATCATTTCTAATCACTGTGAATCAACTTTCAAGGCACTTAAATGTTCCTGGAGTTGTGTGGCTTTCATCATCCAGTTCAGCAGGGCACTGTTCACAATGAAGCGGTCATCAGTGTGGGATGTGGCCAAAGCACGTCCACTTCTATGCCTTTCTGTGACTCTTCCAGTCTCTATGTATGTCTGTTGCAACCTGCTAATGACACTCTGTGACACTATAAGCTCAGTGGTCACTTCTGTCTGAGGACATCCTGTTTGAAGCCTGGCAAATGGTGAGGCACTGTTGATTAATTGTTAGGTGTCATCTTGGTGTCATGATGTCAAAATGTGTACAGCATGATGAGGAGAACTGTTTAGATACCAATGTAGTGGGCAGTGTATTCATAACTATTTCATGAAAAACACTTGTTAACATATTTGGATGCATTGAATACTTTGCACATCTGGTTTCAATAACATCCACTGTGAAGATTTATATATATTTTTTCTAGAATGGGACATTTTATATGAAATCACTGAATGATTACTAATTTAATATGCAAACAATTAAAACGTCAGATATGTTTATTTAATTATAACATATATAAAACTGAATAGCTGTCAAGCATTTTTTTTCTTTCATTTTTTTAAACTGCTTGCTTGCTCCTAGTCTGGTTCCACACAAAGCTAAAACTAAAACAAGCTTCATGCTTAACTTACTGAGAAGTTGGTTGTATTGTGTGAAATTTATATATTTATAAAATTTATGAAACTTTAGAATGGAGTTAATGTCATTGAATAATAGGTTTTGAAAAGGCCAGCTATATTTTCAACTAAAGGGCAATATCACATACAATACCATTTAAATGTGCTCAAGTCAACAATATTTAAATATATGTTTACATTTTACATTTCCTCTTATAATATTTGTAATAAGTGGGTTGTCAGTGAAGACCTATAAAAACACTGCAATTCAGTCAAACTGTGTTGAGTGAAAGAAAGTGCTGGAGTATTTCATAAAACATGTTTTTCTCTAAACCGGATAGACAAACGTGAACCAACAACACGAGCGCCTCCATATTTTGTCTCCTATTGGACAGGCTTGACTTTAGGCTTTTGTTGTCAGGATGAGAAATCTCGCTTCGTGAAATCTCGCCCTGAGCCGAGCGCAGCTTCGTGAACACTCGGCCTTTATCGGGGAGATCCAGGAAGTAGATGAGCGCTGTTTTTGTGTCCACTGCTGTTCTCCGTTCGCCATAAACCCGAGTGATTTCAACGGGCCGAAATGGCGACGTTTATTTCTGTCCCGTTAAAGAAGTCTTCAGAAGTTGATTTAGTCAAACCGCTGTCCAAGTTTGTGACTTCAGCTTATCCGGCAGGGGAGGAACAGTCGGAGTATCTCCGCGCAGTGGATGAGCTGAATAAGCTCCGAAAAAGTGCGCTGGGGAGGCCGCTGGACAAACACGAAAGCTCGCTGGAGATCCTCTTACGGTCAGTCTGTTTAGCCACTCACGACAGTGTCTAAGGAACGCCGTTTTTAGTCAATTAATTTGTACATACTTGCATTTACACCGTCAGTAAAAACAATATTCATACACACAAGGTTGTCGAAAATGGCTAACACGGCTAACGTTACAGCTAGCGCAGCTCTGTAAACAGCTAACGCTAGCTAGCTAGCTTTGTAGCAGGGCAAGCGTAGTCACTTTTTATGTTCTTTGATACGTTTGACAAGAAGTAAACTTTTAAATTGCCTTTACGCTTTTAGAATTACATCTGTTAGATAATGTAATGTTACCTAACGGGTTAACAAACTGAGGCAGGTTGGACTGCTAAGTTACCTGTCACTAACACGGAAAGCGTCATTGGAAACTTTAAAGTCGACCAATTAACGAGTCTGGATAGTTTTTGGTAGCTTTATAGACATGTTAGAAGCTCTTGCTGTGGTAAGAAAGCTCCCGCATGTGTGACTTTAGATGCCACACCTTACCGGGAGCTAAACAGCTAACCTAACAGTTACAGAAAGGGTAACTAGCAGACAGTTAGCTTTCCACACCTCACCAGGAGCTATAAAGCTAACTAAACAGACAGTTAACCCTTTCACACCTCACCAGGAGCTACACATCTAACTAACCAGACAGTTACCCTTTCACACCTCATTGCTTAAAGTTTAACGCTATTAATAAAACTTTGTCATAGTGTTCAAAGCAATATTTGTAAAGCTAAAAGCAGACAAGAATGTTCAATTCCTCGTTTTTGGGTTTAACTGCTCTTTTTAGTTTTGTTTATTACTTTTTTTTAGCTGTTTATTAATTGAGATTTAAACTGTTTTTTGCCACTTTTTAATTCAGTGATTTTTATAACACAGGGTCCTTCTTGAAACTTATTTGGGTGTTGTCTTTGTACTGTTGGATTTCCTGAGTTTTAGGTACACAATACAAGTATATTTTTCTCACCATTTTCACAAAATAATTGTGCTAAAATAGTGCCACCTTCAGCAGAGCTAGGTCTCTGCACTTTTGCACAATCTCCTGAGCTCCTGGCTAAGACTCATTGAGCTTCCTTTTTCTCCATGACGTATTTTACTTTCCTAATGAAGGATTCATTATGTCATTTTAAACATGGACCTTTCATTAGGATTAAAGGTATGAATTAACTAACCACTTGGTTTGTAGCCAGACTTTGTGTAGATTTAGACTAGGCTTACATACATTCTTTTTGGTGTACAATAGACTGCATGGCCTCATTTATTTGATCACATTAACAAAAAGAGAGGGTGTGTCTGTGTATGCCCACTCTGTACTTTGGTAAATTCTCTTCTCCATTATTGGGCTTAATATTTAATCATCTCATTTATTGTTTGATCTGTGGTAGTGAAAAGTTTGCATACAGATGAGTCCAGGAAATGGCTTGATAATTTGTTAAACAAAAGATTGCATGTGCTTCAGTCTTTGCCTTTACTTCTGCTAATTCAGATGGGATATGGGAGAGACAGGATGCGTATTTCAAACTCTGACAAATGGCAGTCTAAATCTGGCAGGTTGTGTTTGTAATGCCTGTGAAGGCCATTGTGGTGCTGGCATTGCTGTAGCGTTATGAGCATTAATGTAACTGCCAGGGCTGCTGTGAAAATGCTGACGGGAGCTGAAGAGTGGAACAGTGACTCATCAGAAGTCTATGCCAGATATTGAATTTCTTGCTTCTTGTCTGGCTGCTTTTCTACCCTGTGTCATGCTGAACTGTATGCAGTCTGGTTCTCAATAAGGTAGTGTTAAGTTTCCAACTCCTTTCTTCCATGTGGAGAACGAATAAGCTGTGTGTTGCTGTAGAAACAACCCTTTTGTTTTGGTATCACTCTCTTGTGGCCTTGATTTGATAAGTTGAATGGTAGGCTTTGTGCTACTGCGCTTGCCCCATGTTCAGCCAAAAAGGGTGTATTTGGTTCAGATGATGAGCAGTCCCTTTAGTATGCCCTTCTGTGACTATTCTGATCAATGAGTCAGCAGTCACCTGTTGTCAGATATGGACAAAAATAGCAGCCACAAAAGGGAAGTTCATTATCTTGTAAGGTGAAAGGTTGACAACATGACAAACCAGTGGAATGGATTGCTCTGAAGGGTTATGTTTGTTGACATTACATCACAAGGCAGAGAATGACCCACAGTCACATGAGCTTGAGTGTCAGCCATTCCCATCACTGCTCTTATTAACTCAAGTTACTTCTCAACAGTCACTGTTGTTTATCTAGTTTCTCATAGTGAACTAAAAACAAAGTGTCATATTTGCGATGTAGGATTTTTAGTGATCAACCATCTTTATGCCACATGTGGAGATAAAATTTTAAAATATTGAAGCCTAGAGTTCTGATAATTTTCAACCACTATTAGATTGTAGACATGTAAACATGTGCCATAAGACATGTAAACTTAAAACCTTTTAGGTTTGCACTTGCAACAGGTGTTGGCAAAGTAGAATAGAACATGAATCTGAATAACTGTCTTAAAATGTCAATTAATAGTTTCAGTTTCGTAATATTCATTGACAGTTGATGTATGGTATGTGGAAGTCTTCACATTAATGAAACACAGAGATTGGATTGTCCATATTGTATTTGTATTTACATGTTGGCTTTATTCCTTGCTCTGTAGTTACTATGATCAGCTGTGTGCTGTGGAGCCTAAATTTCCTTTCCCTGAGGTAATTCTATAAATAATATTAAATCATATTTAAATGCTTCACTAAAACAATTTTTGATCTTATTTTTGTTTATTTTGTACATTTAATCTGTTTCAGCTGTGTCTAACATTTACATGGAAAGATGCTTTTGATAAAGGATCTCTTTTTGGTGGTTCTGTTAAGCTTGGTAAGTCACATCCACTCAAACCATGTAGTTTATTCACCAGCAGCAGATAAAAAAAATCCTGTTTTACACATTTTTCATAGCTAATTGTATTGTAATGACTTTTCTTTGTTTTAGCATTGGCAAGTCTTGGCTATGAGAAGACATGTGTGTTGTTTAACATTGGAGCACTGGCCAGTCAGATAGCTTCAGAGCAGAATCTGGACAATGATGAGGGATTAAAGGCAGCTGCAAAATTCTATCAGGTCCCATCTTATTGCCTTTGAAATCCAGCAAGATGTTAAACTGAGTTTAATAATGAATTGCCTAGATTAATTATTTTTATTTACATGACGTCTTATTTATTTTCTTTGTATAATACTGTTTGTATCTCTTTTTAGCTGGCAAGTGGTGCATTTGCTCACATAAAGGACACTGTGCTGTCTGCTCTGAATCGAGAGCCTACCATGGACATCTCTCCAGAGACCGTGGGCACACTCAGTCAGATCATGCTCAGCCAGGCACAGGAGGTCTTTGTTCTCAAAGCCACTGCAGGTGTGTGTAATAGTGATGTAACTTAGTTGATTTTTAATAAATGTATAACAATGGCAAGTGAGTGTTAATGGTGGAGACAACTCTGATTATATAATGGGTATTTTTTATTTTGATGCTGCTGAGAGTATATGCATTTTCCACATTTATCTGTTTCAGTTGTTGATAGTGATCATTTATAAAAGTGCATGTTTTTTTCAAGTTGTTCTTATATTAGGTATCAATTTCTTCCAATACATCTTTTTGATGTATAATTTATTTTAAGAGTTTTGCAAACAAAGACTTGTTTTGTGAACATGTTTTATTTTGTATTTCACAGGGTATTTTTTTATTTTGGACTGAGCCTGTAGCTCTAATATTGAATGATGTGTAGTCATGTAGAGATTTATTTAAAAAGGAAGTTTTTTGAGATTGAAATCTTTTTTTGAGGGAGATAGCACACTATTTCCAGTTACAAAGGTTTACAATAATTATAAAATAGTGGACAATTTGAAAACACAGAGCAATATGCATAATACAGACATTGCTTATAACCTCTTTTAAACTCAGAATGTAGAATAGCAATGAACTAATTATACACTACTCACAAAAGTGAGGGATATTTGGCTTTCGGGTGAAATTTCAGGATGAACCTAAAATGCGCTCTAACCATTACAGGTGAACTTAGTGTGATCTTCTCTAAACTTTTGAAGGCACATGTCCAACTGTTCAGTGTTTCAGTACTTTTTGCACAGCTTGCTGTTCTCTAACAAGTATCTTAATGGCAAAATTCACAAGTGTTTGATTCATGAATCGACCAATAAATGTCCTGGTTCAATTAGAATTGGTATTTAAACTCATCATACTTTTCACATTTTGACATCTCGACACCAAGACAACACCTAACAATTGACCAATAGTACCTCACCATTGCAAGGCTTCAAACATGATGTTCTCAGACGGAAGTGGCCACTGAGCTTAGAGTGTCATCAGCACTTTACACCAGAGATGCAGAGCGACTGGAAGAGTCACAGAAAGGCATAGAAGTGGACATCCTTCATTGTGAACCCAATGACTGATTCAGTGTGAACATGCCCTATGGAACCGGGTGATGAATGCCACACAACTCCAGCTACTGTTGTCACCAGGCGGGCCTTTGGTGGTGGTGCTGTTAGTATGTCTAGTCAATACAGAACTGCTCTACACTTTGTGAATGGTACAGTGACAAGCCCATACTACTTGAATAACATCATTAATCCAGTAATTGTGCCTCTGCATGAACATCACAGTTCTAAATTCATCTTTATGGATGACAATGCTCCAGCTCATCAAGGTCGCATCATTAGGGAATGGCTGCTGAAGAATGGGGTACCTCAAATGGAGTGGCCTGCATTTTCTCCAGACCTGATTCCCAAAGAAAACCTTTGGGATCAGCCGAGTCCCCGTGTAGAGGCTCTTAACTCTGTACACCAGAACCTCAATGCCCTTCTAGAAGAGTGGTTATCCTGCCTCAGCAGACGCCGTCTACTTGTGAACAGCATGAGACATCATTGCTTAAGCTGTAATTGATGCTCAACAGCACATGAAAGGTTATTGGGACCTTGACATTTTTTTTGTTTGAGTATACACACCACTGTTGTTGACTTTTGTTTCTATAAATAGTTTGAGATGAGGAAATCACCATTATGTGCTTTTACTTAAATGTCCTACTTTCATGATATCATCACTGTAGCATGAACTTTTCCATAAGTTTCAACCGAAAGCCAAATATCCCTAACTTTTGTAGTGTATAACTTAACTGTGTTGAGCATTGCAGTATTGCATGTTATGATACATTGTTTGAGTTGTGTATCTAAATATTAATCACCTTATTTGACTGATTATGATTGGTGGGTCTTGATTTTTTTTGTTTTGTTTTTTCTTCATGGTTTTTGCACTGCAGATAAGATGAAGGATGCCATTGTTGCAAAGTTAGCCAATCAGGCTGCGGATTTCTATGGCGATGCTTTCAAGCAGTGTCAGTACAAGGAGAACTTGCCCAAGGTACGTCTACTTCTTTTTGACAAAACCTGACCCATATACCAGTAGAGCGGACACTAGGGGTCACTGTGGACACAGTCCAAACCAACAAGGCTGACACATTGCATGCAGTAAACACTGTGTGTACATGTATTTGTTTATTGTATTTAGTATCTGTAATGGCCACTAGTTGTTCTCTCGGACGCACAGACTTTTTAGACAGTTTCATCTTCCTACCTTTATTTTTCCTCCTACTGATCTGTGAGTGTGAACGCTGCATGAGCGTTGTGTGAAGGTTGAGGTTTGCTGAAGGTTGCGTGCTGATTTGCTGTTCTGTTCTCTCTTCCTGCGCCCTGTGCTGTGTGTCTGTGCTCGTTTGTGGTTGCCCGTTGTGTTTGTTCGTGGTTGCCGTGGTGTTTGTGGTTGCCTCTCCCTGGTCAGTATTTTTATTTCCAGGAAGTGCTTCCAGTCTTGGCTGCCAAGCATTGCATGATGCAGGCTACTGCAGAGCTCCACCAGTCAGCGCTGGCCAATCAGAAGAAGCGATTTGGAGAAGAAATTGCACGTCTTCAGGTTGGTATGGATGTGTGCAGAAATTTGTAGATTTATATGATATCCAGTAATACTATTATGATCAGCCAAAATATGAGTATTTGCAGATGAAACAAATAATATTAATTATCTCATAACGATGGCAAGAACTGGGATAACCTGGATGGTAAAATAATATTGTCTATTACTACTTGGAGGACATAAAGGATCTGCTGCTAATGGCTTTGTTCCAGAGACCACCTTCAGATATCTTAGAGTCCATACCTCAGCACTTTGGAGGCATAACAACGTATTAATCATATTGGTCGCCATGTTATGGCTCATCAGTGTGTAAGCTGTGACCTAAAACTGCTAGTTTTTAGAGTGTTGTGCAACTTAAGTGTCCATTGTAAAATAAATGCAAAAATAAAGTAAATATATTGTCTTGATCAACTTAAGTCCTTGTTCAAAACCACTATTATTGGGGAGGTCTTTGAGATTTAGATATGTGGCATACAAATACAATACGTATAGGGTACATTTCTGAGAGACATCCTTGGTGTAAGGATTTGTTTCATCCTGTTATCTTCATGAAATTTAATTGAGGTATTTTTTCATTGTGCTTTTGCAGCATGCAACAGAGCTAGTTAAGACTGTGGCATCCCGCTACGATGAGTATGTGAATGTTAAGGATCTATCTGATAAAATCAGCCGTGCTCTTGCAGCTGCAAAGAAAGACAATGACTTCATCTACCATGATCGCGTCCCTGAGGTCAAAGACCTGGAGCATATTGGAAAGGCAACGCTTGTAAAGGCAACTGCCATTCAAGTACCACTCAGCCAGAAATTCACAGGTCAGTGGGCATTTCTTGACTTTTTTATTATTTTTTTCTTTGTTGAAATGTGCAGTTGGAGATTATTGAGAAAGACTGTCGATATTTTAATTGCACAGGAAAACAAATACACCCCCTCTTTCAGTGATCCTTCAGAAGCAAAAATTACTCCCCAACCTGAAATTAGGCACTTGATACAGTCTCTGCTGTGGAATTGCTGACTAGATGCTGTTGCAACCATTATCACAAACCTGAGAGACAATGCTGACCTTTTATTTCTGTGAAACCCCAAAAATAAGTTTCTTGTTTAAAAAAAACTCCCATTCCATCTTAAGTGGTGGAGCAGTTGCATTCCAGTGTGTTAGCTCCTTCCAATTTTCCCCATTCCTTTTCAAATCGTGCAGCAGTTACATTCAGGCTGTGCAACATTTTGTCCTGTGTTCATGCTTCTTTTTTAATACCAGATTCTACCAAATTGTATTGTATAAACCAAGATAACAATTATAACATGTTATTGTTAACATGACCAGGTTAATGTGTACTTTTTGTTTTTCCTCAGACCTTTTTGAGAAGATGGTACCTATGGAAGTACAGCAGTCTTTGAACCTGTCTAATTCCAGGAGGGCTGATATGGTCAACAGGCTTGTGGGCAGTCTGAGGGAGGCAACCAACCTCTGCAATGGGTGAGTTTGTGAGAATAACTTTATGTAACAAACTCTTTGACTGGCTTGACTTATTTTAAAGTATGTGGTTAAGTTCTTGAGAAACGATCCTGAGAAGATTCAACCGAGTGCTATACACTTACAGTAAAACACTTCGCTTAAGTAAGATGTGTGGACAATAAAATAATTCACTTTTAAGTAATGTATTACTTGCTTTATGGAAATTCTGTAGATTCTACTGAAATTGGTTTGATTATTAATTGACTGACCCTGTTATTGTTCGGTTATTATTAATCGTTCAGGGTGTTGGCTTCTCTAAACCTGCCGGCAGCGCTAGAGGACCTCTCTGGAGACTCAGTCCCACAATCCATCTTGGAGAAAAGTCGTGCAGTGGTCCAACAGGGAGGTCTGCACAGCATTGAACAGCTCATCAAAGAACTGCCTGAACTGCTACAGAGAAACCGAGAGATCCTTGATGAGGTTGGTTTCTCACGTGTCTCTTTTGCGTTACAGTTCTGCATATACAAAAGATGGACAGACCACTAAAATGTCATTTGCTGGTCATGGCTTGGTCATGGCTTTTTGTTTGGTACATCTTATAGTCCCTAAAGATGTTAGATGATGAAGAGACAACAGACAATGAACTGCGAGCCAAATTCAGTCAACGATGGAACAGAACTCCATCTGGAGATCTATACAAACCCCTCAGAGCAGGTACACCACACACACCAGAAAATAATTGCACACACAGATATGCATAGGACTGTACGTCCACACTTCAGCTGATATTGTGCATAAATAAGTCATATATACACTACTTATTTGTAACAATAATTTGGAGTCTTTATAAATAAGTCTTTCATCATATACATACAGTCATCTCAGGTTAATCTATTTTTATACGAGTCTTCTGTTAATATAAGAATTGTCTTTGTCTTTTTCTGTTTTTGCAATTAGAGGGTGGTAATTTCCGCAGTGTGTTAGATAAGGCTGTGCAAGCCGACCAGGTGGTAAGGGAGCGCTACAATTCTCACTGCGAGATGATTGCTCTTCTCTGTAAACCAGAGAATGAGCTCTGCTCTGCAATTCCATCAGCTAATCCAGCTAAGACTCTGCAGGGCAGCGAGGTAACATATGCACTCATTTCTTAGGGTTGCAAGATATACCACAATCTTATGAAACATTTACTATAATGGGGCTATTAGAAATAGGTCAAAATATCTAGTAAATTGCATGTAATCAACATATAACCCTGTTCATGCACGTTTTAAACTCATTTTTTAACATTTTTATTTTTATTTTTATTTTTTTTGGACTATTAATAACTTTTATATTTTAGAATTTTTGTGTCTGTTATTTGTGTTTAAAAAATTGGGTGACAACTTTTTTACTTCACTGGTTGAGTTTGTTTGATGACTACACCTAATGTAGTTTAATTGGAATTATGTGAGGGGGAAAAGTTGCATATTAGGTTGCTCCACGTTCAGGCTCTAAAATGCATCTTTCATCCCCAGCAAAGTGCATTAATTAAGCTAATTGATTCCTGCAGGTGGTAAACGTATTGAAGGCTCAGTTGGTTCAGCTGGATGAGATCAAACGAGATCGGGAAATTCTAGAAGGAGAGATAAAATCTGTGACATTTGACATGACTGCAAAGTTCCTAACCGCATTGGCTCAGGATGGAGCAATTAATGAGGAAGCCATTTCCACCTCAGAACTGGACACGCGCTATGGTATGCACACGCAGCGTGTCCAGCAGAATCTCCGTGCACAGGAGGACTTGCTGGCCCATGTGCAGGTACCTATGATTAGAAAATTTGCTATTGTATTATTCAACTATTTGTTGTTCTTATTTTCTGTTTTTCCTCACATTTTTGCCTTGTGGCACTTTGCTGTAGTGGCAAAGTTGTCGTAACACAGCAGTTGTGGGTTGAGGGGATTTTGCAAAATTTTGAATTCTCTGGTTCTTCATTTCAGACATCCCATCAGGAGTTTTCAGCACTTAAGCAATCCAATGCTGAGGCAAACAACAGGGAGGAGATACTGAAGAAACTGGCCTCAGCTCATGACAGTTACATTGAGATTAGCTCCAATCTAAAAGAGGGTACCAAGGTAATGATTCCTTCCGTCAATAAGCTCAAAGTGCTCTTAGGTAAGTTAAATGTAATGTAAAACATTGTAACGGCAGTTTCCGATGCTGATTTTAGCAACTGATATTTCAAATATTTTTTTCCCAAGTTGTATTAATCAATGCAGGTGGATTACTATTTAAGGCATCTCTTAAGTTGCGACTTGTATGTCTGTTTAGTGTTATATAAACCAAAGAAATAAATACTTTTAATGGTAAATGTAGTCAGGACTGTTCAGTAATAACCTCTTCTACTGGAACAGTCTCTGGTTTTGTGATCCCTTCTTGATTTGTTGACATCTTTCTCCTCTCCTTATGTTTCATGAAGTTCTACAATGATTTGACTGAGATTCTCCTGAAGTTCCAGAATAAGTGTAGTGACATTGTTTTTGCTCGTAAGACTGAAAGAGATGAGCTGCTCAAGTACGTACTTTTGTATTGTGCGTTTGTCAAGTTAATGAGTTATGACCCAGCACCATTATTGTATTATATAATACTACGTATGACTGTAGTCAAGACAGTTCATGATCATGTTTTGTTGACAGGGAGCTACAACAAAGTATTGCTCGTGAGCCAAGCGCACCTTCCTTCAGTGTTCCAGCATACCAATCTAACACCTCAGCAGCTGCTGCAGCAGGCCCTACCCCTGCCCCGAGGACTGTGTTTGTGAGTGTCTATCCAAAGCAGACTGTAGCACATAGATGGTGTAGCCAAATGCTCCTCTTCTGTGGTTCTGATCTAACTTTTTGCTTTCTAGTCAATGCAGCCCCAGGCAAAAACTCAGCCTCCAGCAAGGCCACCTCCTCCAAGTTTCACTGCACAGGGAACCAGCAGCAGCACAACCCCCAGTCAAGCTCCACCTCCTGCTAGCTCTAACCCTCCTCCCATAGCACCACCTACTGCACCCTCACAGGCTCAAGGACCACCTTATCCAACTTACCAGGGCTACCCAGGGTATGCATTCTTTAATTCTCTTGTACACACACGTGGCCACATCTAAATTAATGAAATCTACATTGTAAAATATGAAAACATTACTATTAAATTATGATATATATCCC
>BRDA01005227.1:0-10821 GCA_036984385.1 Crenuchus spilurus
GGTCATGGGCAAACTTAAGACGGGCCTGGATGTGTGCTGATTTAAGCAGGGGAACCTTCCTTGCCATGCATGACTTTAAACCATGATGTCTTAGTATCTTAGCCACAGTAACCTTGGAAGCTCTCTTCAGGTCATTGACCAGCTCCTCCCATGTAGTTCTGGGCTGATTCCTCACCTCATTTAGAGCACTGAAGATGGGTCGTGGCTGGGTCTTCCAACATGACAATGATCCAAAGCACACAGCCAGAATAACCAAGGAGTGGCTCCATAAGAAGCATATCAAGGTTCTGGAGTGGCCTAGCCAGTCTCCAGACCTAAACCCTATAGAAAATCTTTGGAGGGAGCTCAAACTCAATGTTTCTCAGCGACAGCCCAGAAACCTGGCTGATCTGGAAAAGATCTGTGAGGAGGAATGGGCCACAATCCCTGCTGCAGTGTGTGCAAACCTGGTGAAAAACTACAGGAAACATTTGACCAATGTAAAGGCTACTGTACCAAATATTAACATTGATTTTCACAGGTGTTCAAATACTTATTTGCAGCAGTAACACACAAATAAATTATTAAAAAATCATACATTGTGATTTCTGGATTTTTTCTTTTAGATTATGTCTCTCACAGTGGACATGCACCTAAGATGAAAATTTCAGACCCCCCCATGATTTCTAAGTGGGAGAACTTGCACATTTGCAGGGTGTTCAAATACTTATTTTCCTCAATGTATGTGTAAATGAGGTTTATTGACCTTACATTCCAAACATAAGTGTAACATTGGTGATAATTTACGTTCAAGCACAAAATAAACTGCTGAGGTGTCCTCTTTTTCGTCATCTTGGATCTGGTCACCCTAGTGTTGATAGAACCTCTCTTTTTAGTGTTGGTAGAACCCAGTGTTTTAAAAGAGCAGGGTCCACTCAGAACAGACCTCGCGTTGGTTTGTCCAAAGAAGCTGTGTGCATGTCCTCAGTGTCACATCCAAATGCTGTCTTTGAAAGATAGATGCAGGAGTACTGTCAGCATTGCTGCAGAGATTGAAGAGATGGGGGGTCAGCCTGTCAGTGCTCAGACCATTCGCCGCACACTACATCAAATTGGTCTGCATGGCTGTCACCCCAGAAGGAAGCCTCTTCTGAAGTCTGTACACAAGAAAGCCCACAAACAGTTCGCTGAAGACATGTCAACAAAGGACATGGATTACTGGAACCATGTCCTATGGTCTGATGAGACCAAGATTAATTTGTTTGGTTTAGATGGTCTAAAGCATGTGTGGTGGCAATCAGGTGAGGAGTACAAATGTGTCACATGCCTACAGTCAAACATGGTGGTGGGAATGCCATGGCCTGGGGCTGCATGAGTACAGCAGGTCTTGGGGAGTTACATTTTATTGAGGGACACATGAATTCATATATGTACTATGAAATAATGAAGCAGAGCATGATCCCCTCCCCCCGGAAACTGGGTCGCAGGACATTGTTCCAGCATGATAATCAGGGTTCTAAATTAACACCCGCCAACCCGCCAAATGCCGGTAAAAAATCATTTTGGCAGGTGTTAATAAAAACTTACTAGCTAATTTTGCCAGTGATGCAAGAGGCATTACATGCATGATACATATGGCTCCGTTCTCGGTCATTTATTCCCTGGCAGTACTTCCTATATTTCCCATAAACACTATATACCTTAACACTACGTCATGACATTATACGCCCTTTGGCTGCGCACAGTTTGTAGTGAAAATAGCGCGAGACACCATGGAAATGAACGCTAACACCACTGAACAGACTTCAGAGAGCAAGACAGAGAGCAACTCAAAGTAGAAGCGAAGCAAACGGGGCCCAGGGTTGCCAGATTCGCAGTTTTCACGTCAAATTGGGCTTGTTTGAAAATCCCGTCGCGGGTAAAAATGCGTTTTTTTTGGCTACTTTTAAAAATTACCGCGCCCGCCAAAAAAACAACAAGAAAGGTGGGACAGACAGACAGACACAGAGAGTGAGAGACAGACAGACAGAGAGAGAGAAAGACAGACAGAGACAGACAGACAGAGAGAGAGACAGAGAGACAGACAGATAGATAGATAGATAGATAGATAGATAGATAGATAGATAGATAGATAGATAGATAGACAGACAGACAGACAGATAGATAAATAGATAGATAGATAGATAGATAGATAGATAGATAGATAGATAGATAGATAGATAGATCGATCCCAAACCTGTTTGCATTTTCTGTGTATATTTTATGGTATATGTTGTGTTTTTCATGCTAACAATGTTAATAAAATTATCAAATGCATTCAGTGGCACTCATTTCTCTTATTTTTACCACATAAAATTTGGCTAGTGGAAATTCTGATTGGCCGGTAACTTTAGAGAGTTACCAGCCACATTGGCTGGTGATCAAAAAAGTTAATTTAGAACCCTGATGATAATGACCCCAAACACACCTCTACGATGACCACTGCTTTATTGAAGAGGCTGAAGGTAAAGGTGATGGACTGGCCAAGCATGTCTCTAACCTAAACCCAATAGAACATCTTTGGGGCATCCTCACACACAAATAAATGATTAAAAAATAATACATTGTGATTTCTGGATTTTTTCCTTTAGATTATGTCTCACACAGTGGACATGCACCTAAGATGAACATTCCAGACCCCTCCATGATTTCTAAGTGGGAGAACTTGCAAATTTGCAGGGTGTTCAAATACTTATTTATACATATATAAGCTTTTCTTCACCTCATTGCAAGACTCACTTACAGATTCATTTATTTATTAGGAGATGAGAGAGACAAATGCTTGTCTGATGTGGGTGTAAGTAAAATAATAAAAGAGTTTGTAAAACAAGAAAAGTGTATTTCCTAAAGGAAACACGGGATGTTGCGCAGCTAACATGGATCACACCAACCGCTAAGGTATCCTGAGTGGTTGCTAAAGTGTTGCTATGGTATCCGTTGTGGTTGCTATGGTATTGGTAAAGTGTTGGCTGCTAAGGTGTTCTTAAATAGTTGTTAAGGTTTTGCTAAGAACTTCATAGGGATTGCGACGGTGTTGCTAAGTGGTTGCTAGGTGGTTGCTAAGGAGTTGCTATAGTATCTGTGGTGGTTGCTATAGTGTTGCTAAGTGGTTGCTAGGTGGTCACTATGGTATCCATGGTGGTTGCTAAGGTGTTGCTAGGTGGCTGTTATGGTATTTCAGGTGGTTGTTAAGGTGTTCCTGGGTGGATGCTATGGTACCCAAGGTGGTTGCTAAGGTTTTAGTAGTGTTACAATACTGCTTTAATGATAAGTAATGTAAGAGGAGCAGGTCAGACACAGTAGCTGGGGCCCTGTGTGTGTGAGAATCTAGTAGTTGGGATTTAACTTCCAAACGTTCTGCCATTTATTTCTATGGGATAAAATCATACAGGATTTTTATGAAATACTATTCTAAGTGTTCTAATTCTTAGTGGTTAGCACGTTCGCCTCTCAGCGCTGAGGTCTTTGGTTCGAGTCCACATCTGAGTGGAGTTTCTATGTTCTCCCCGTGTCTGCGTGGGTTTCCTCCGGGGACTCCGGTTTCCTCCCACAGTCCAAAAACATGGAGGTCAGGTGAATTGGCTACTCTAAATTGTCCATGCGTGTGCATGTATGTGTATGTATGTGCATGTGTGTTCACCTAGCGATGGACTGGCGCCCTGTCCTGGGCTTAGTTGAATAGTGTAATGCCCTGTCCTGCGCCCAGTGAGGAGGTAGGGGACTAACCGCGACCCTGATAAGGATAAAGCGGGTGTGATTATGAATGAATGAATGAATTTGCCATTCTTGATTACTCTGTAACACTCATCATAGTGCCATGGCTGCCCTAGTGGTTAAGGATCTGGCCTTGTGACCAGAAGGTTGTTGGTTTGATCACCAGACAGCACATGACTGAAGTGCCCTTGAGCAAGGCACCTAACCCCCTAACTGCTCCCTGGGTGCCAGTGGATAAGGCCTGCCCACCGCTTTGGGCACAAATTCTCACAGCCTAGTGTGTTCACTAGTGTGTGTGTGTGTGTGTTTCACTGCAAGAATGGGTTAAATGCGGAGGTCAAATTCCATTGTTTGCAAATCACATTGGCAAAAAGGTGAATCTTAATCTTAATAGCCCGATGACCTGTGGGGTAGCAATGGCTCTTGGGGCACCACTGTTATGCCACTGGGAGGCACTCACTGGACTTGGTACATCTTCACTATAGTAGCTTTAGAACATCCTACAAAGTTAGTGGTTACTGGTGGATGCTACCACGTTATTATCACACTCATTTGGACATCAAGCAAATCACATAATTTGTCCATGATCACCATTTTACATGTGTTTCACTGCACGAATGGGTTAAATGCGGAGGTCAAATTCTTTTGTGTGTAAATCACATTGGCAAAAAGGTGAATCTTAATCATCATAATAATTGTAATCATAATAATGGCATATTTAAAATAAAAATATATAAACCATGTTAATAGATTTAAGCATAAGCACATATACCCCTCCACATTTACAACAAAATATTTGTTCACATTACAAACAAGTTTTCTGGAAAGTTAGTGCAGTTAGCTGGCTATTCAAATGCTAGCTGTTACTTCACCCGAATTCAGTGATGATATAAAATCTATCATTGAGTTGTTTTCGACAGTTAAATCATATTGTAATGCCAAGAATGAGGGGAAGTCCACTCTGACTTATTTCAGGTGGCAATAGAAGAAAAAACTATGCTTAATCCATCTTCATCTCTCCTGATGTAGGAGCTTGATACTGAGAGTGAGTCAGAGGCAGGTCAGGATGTAGGGACAGTGGAGAGAGTTCTGTTGCTGAGGTGAGTGTGAATGGTGCTGGGCAGTAGTGAATGAAATCAGTATTTATTTTGCATGCCTTCTAGTCATTTGTGTGAACTTAATGAAAGCCATTACTGATTTAAAGGCATAATACAGAGCATGCTTAAACTGAACTTACAAAATTAATAAAATTACAGGAAAACTGGGAAAATCAGTCTATGAGGAAGGAATAGTGGAAAGGAAAACAATAGGAGAAGGGAGATGGATGTTATTCCAAGTGGATTGTGAAGGGTGATAAAAGTTATCAAGTGATAGAAATTGTGGTGGTAAATTATTTAATACACTTGGAAAAATAGGAAATCTGTTCATGTGATGTTTGGTTGAATATAAAATGTTTAATCTCGGCCAGTAAACGTGATCAACACAAGATGGTGCTAAAGGAAATGCCTTTCTTACTGTCAGCAGTCCTGTTATTTTATTCAGCATTTGCATGTTTTAGTCAAAACCAGTTATTGACAGTAGGTTACACAGCAAAATGTTACACAAAAACCCCTTTAGATTAAATGACTTCCCTTCGAGGCAAGTTATAACAGAAATCAGTGAAGGTGCAGTATGCAGAAAAGCTTAGTTCACTTCCCTGAGGGCACTCGTTAAAAACATTCACATAAACAATGTCTGTTTTGTATTTAAGCTGGTTATGCAGCAACAGACAGTACGTTTCCAGACTTGCAGATATTTCCCATTCTTAAAGGGGAAATGCAAAGATTTTTTTACAATATTTTCATAGTTTCATTGTAAAATCTGAGATTCTTAATTTTTTTACAGTGGTGGTGATAAGAAACAGGTGTCTTTATGTCTACAACACAAAGATATTGTATTTCCAATCCCAGATGCATTCTGAGGAGTGTGATCCTGACTGAAAAATTAATCTGATTCACAAAAGTCCCGATCTTGAACAATAAGAGCCAAACAGCTTGCTTGTAAAGGCACCCATGGGAAAAGCCCACTCCCTCTGCCTTTGTAATGGAGCTATGCACGTGTGGTATCCAGAACAGCCTGAATAAAGCTGTTTTTCAATCATTACATGAGTCAAACCCCACAAAGTATTGATTTAATTTTTGGCAGATTTTATTTCAGTTGTTTTTTTAAAACGTTTCTGTTGCTTTTAGTTTCATATGCAACACCAATTCAGAAAGTGTTGAAAGGACACTGTGTGAAATGTAAATAAATGTAAGTAAAAAAGAATGCAATGATTTACAAATCTCAGACTCATATTTTATTCACAATAGAATGTAGAACATACTGTAGATGTTGAAAGTGAGGCATTTTACCAGTTCATGAAAAAATAATTTGGAACTTAATGGCAACACATCTCAAAAACATTGGGACAGGGTCATGTTTAATATTGTGTGGCATGCCCTCTTCTTTTAGCATCAGTTTTTAAACATTTGGGAAGTGAGGAGACAAATTGCTGGAGTTTTGGGAGAGGAATGTTGTCTAATTTTCATTTCTCACTAACTTTTGATAAGCCAAGCTGTTCTGATGGATGCAGTATGTGGTTTAGCATTGTCTTGCAAGGCTTTGCCTGAAAGAGGTATTGTCTGTATGGGAGCATACAGTATGTTGTTCTAAAACCTCTATATTCTTTTGAGCATTGATTGTACCTTTACAGATGTGTAAGCTGCCCAAGTCATAGACATTAAAGCAACCCCATATCATCACGGCAGCAGAGAGGAAGAAAATGGACAAGCTCATCAAAAAGACAAGTTCCATACTGGGCCATTCACTGGACTCAGTAGAGGTAGTGGAAGAAAGGAGGATATTGGCCAAGCTGACATCCATAAGGGAGAACACCTCCCACCGACTGCAGGAGACGGTCACAGCATTGTGGAACTCCTTCAGTGACAGGCTTCTCCACTTGCGGTGGAAAGGAGAGATACCACAGGTCTTTTCTGCCTTCTGCTGTCAGTCCCTAAAACCAGCAGCTCCCCAAGCAGAGTCAGACATTGTGTGTTTTAAATGCACTACAAACCATAATCACCCAGCACAGTTAAGAACAATTACATGTATACTTTTATGTGCAATATCTGTATCTGTACACCGTATGTAAGTACAATGTCAATATACTGTACTTTGTGCAATACCCGGGACAATTATTATTCAATTATTATACAATTATTATTCTTCACTTGTAAATTTATAGTTTTTCTAACAGATGTTTTTTTTATTCTTTATTTTTAGATCTCAGTGTTTTTTCTTAGTAACAATTTTTGTATCTTGCATACCTTATCTACCTCTTTTTTCTCTTTCCTCTCTCTACTATTGTATATGCTGCTGTATCTATGCAAATTTCCCCACGTGGGATAATAAAAGGCTATCTTATCAGAGATACAAACTTTTAAACTCTGACTTTTTAAACTTTTAAACCCTCCCCTCTTGAATCCACAGGACATGGCATCCAGTCTCCAGAACGAATTAAAAGTTTTTCCATTTTTAAGTGAGCTTTAGAGAAGACTGCGGCATTTCCAAATCATGTTGACATATGGTTACTTCTTTGCATGATACAGATTTACCATGAAAGTGTTCCTAAGCCCATGCAGTTATTTCCAGTACATAAACATGCTTGTTTTTAATGCAGTGCTTCTTAAGTATAAAGCAATGTCTCGGGCATCAGGCAGTGTTTTCTTAACCACTTCACATAATTATGCCCTCTGAGGTAGCTTTCAGTGCCATTAAACTATTTAGACATTTTGATTCCATCATCACCACTGTTCAGCCTCCATAACTCTCTCTATGTTTCACTATACAGCTTAACTACTTAATAATGCAGATATTGTAAAACAACATATCAGGATTATTTTAAGATGTTTATATACAGCCACTTGTAGAACCCTGGAAATTCTACTAATTGTTACTGTGGTCAGATTTATTGATGTTTTGTTTTATATCTACTGATGCTGTTTTGCATCATAAACTATATGACAAATATGCTTTTAATAGCTTGACAATAGATGCTCTGCTGATCCACATATACCAGCACAACACATACCAACACCCAACCAACATGTCAGTGTCACTGACAATGATACACTAAATAATACTTTCTCTGTCGTGGTCCTTTGGTGATCCTAACCACTGAACAGCAGGGCAAACAAAGCATGAAACAGATGACTGTAAAGTGCACTTCTAAGGTCAGTGGAGGTAAAATAGAAAATGAGTGTAGATAGGAGGAGGTTTGTTGTTTGATGTGTCATATTTTTCTTAGTTGAAGTTATTTGATTTAAAACAGACATCAGTTGCAATTAAACAGTAAAAAAAGATCAAACAAAGATCAATGTATGAATGAACAAACTATTACAGTCTGATATGATATACAGTAAATAGTATAAGTGCGAGTTTTAACTTTCCAGAGGTCTGAACTAGGGCTGCATAAAATAATGCCATTGCAATATCCCCAAAACTGCAATATGTAAATGCAGTAACCTGTAACCACTCAGTGTTCTGGGAAATTTCAAATATAATGATGAGGTTCATAGATTGAGAAGAGGTGGTACAGTGCAGTGAGAAATTGGGGCACACAGCAGATGTTCATGATTGACAAAAAGCCAGAGTGTGAAGGAAGTAGCTGAGTTTGCAGGTGTATCAAAGTGTACAGTCACATAGGTCTACCAGCAGTGGTTAAAATCCCAGTCTACAGGACATTCTCATCAGAGTTGTGGCTGAAATATGAAACTGATTGACATGGACCACTGTGGGTTTTACAGCTTATGAATGAAAATTGTATTTCTTCTAGACAAGAATTGCTTTTAAAAGTAAACGCAGGTCCTTCACAACCAATTTCTGAAGAAAAACAAAACAAAAAAACACCATCAATCAGGGAACTGCAGACAATGAACATATGGAGCAGACTGGCACACGAGTGCTGTCAGCCACAATTCTGATGAGAATTTTCTGTGGACTGGGATTTTAGCCACTGCTGGTAGACCCGTATGACTGTATGCTTTGATACATCTGCAAATTCAGCTACTTCCTTCACACTCTGGCCTTTAGCAGCTTAAATGCAATCACTTTCTCTGGGGAGATTGCAACTGATTAAAAGTAAGCATTACTGATAAAATCAAGCAGAACAGTGTTTAACTATGCCACATTACTGAAAACATGAAGGTATTTTAAAAACTGCAATGCACAATATTTAAATTGCAGTTGCAATATGTAGACATATCACATTACTGTGTTTTGCTCATATTGTGCTACCCTAGTTTAAAGAGGTTGTTTAATTCTTTCAGTGAAAAAATGTCTCATTTAAAATATAACAAAATCTGACCTTTTCATCAATATGGAGGGAGACATTGATCAAATACAAAAAGGCTAGAAGTATGTGTTGTGATGGAATATGTTCGATTTAATAGGTGATCCTAAACTCTTGAGTAGTAGCGTAAATACAATCAAAAGTTCCAAAAGTTAAATTACATGATTTGTTGATTTTTAAGTCAAAATGAGACAACACATATACAGAGAACAAACAGCTTTGCATTTTGCATGGTTACTAGGGACAAAATTTAGCTCTGGACTCTGGATGATGGCTAGAGTTGCAGCTTTTTTGACAGACCTGAGCAAAAGAAGTGTGCTTTTGTTTCACTTTCTAGAGTTTCATGAGAGTCCATTCCTGAAGCCAGTCTGATGGCTGTTGAACGTGTACAGAATGTCCAGGTTGCCAGTCTGTCCCAATGGTTACTGGGTGCGCAAACTTAACATACTGAGAGAAAAATAAACCTAAAACATGCCCTGTGCGAAAGTTATGGAATATTACAAAATTCAAAATCTGTTCAATTCAGCAAACAGAGAAACTCACAGAAATGTAACATTTATCATATAAACCTTTAAATTTAAGCAGGTATGCACATACTTTGCATAAGACATTCTGTAACTATTAGAAAGGCTTTGTGCCCATGCTCGCTCGCTCTCTCTCTCTCTCTCATTGGCTTAGTGTCCTCTCTCCTCCTCTGACCGCGGTCATTAGATGGCTCTTGTAGGTTTTGCTGAGTCCAGTCATCCAGAATTTGAGAAGGCGTACATTATCCTCTTCACCTGGGCCTGTGGCTCCTAGCAGGGCTAAAACCTTCTGAGTGTCCTCCCTACCTCGGCCATCCACCTTGGAAAACTTAAACAGCACCTTTACTTTACTGTAGAGAGAGAATGTAAAAAAAAAAACAATTCAAACAAGCTGCACAAGTTGAAAGCATTTATAAATAAATTTATATAAGAAATACGAAAAAATATAAGGTCTCATGGCTCTAACCACTTGATTAGAACCCCTTTCTTGTAGCCTCCCTTGCCATTTTTTCTGAAACCACTGTCTTGTAGCTACACCAACTGTCCAATTTATCAGAAAAAAGTACTTACTTCATCCACTCCTCCTTCAGACAGAGCAGACAGTGAGACACCACCTCCACAGACAGGTTCTCATTAGTCAGAGCCACCTCAATCTTATTCAACAGCGTTGGACCTGCAGGTTCATAAAAGACAAATAAATAATGTATCATATGCAATGTTTCCAAATAGTGAAAAACACTAAAATATTAATAAAATGTAAAAATGTGTGTTGTCCAGTGTTTACCTTTGTCTGTTGGTTGTGTACTAGCACTACTGATGCTGATCTGGTACAAAGACAAAATATCATCCTCACACACAACATGAACACACCCCTGATCCACATTCAGCACATCCACCAACACTGTAAACTCTGAAAAAGACAAAAAAAAAACAAAACATCAATGAGACTTTAACACTCAGTATACATTTATCTGTTGACATTATCTGTTGCCAGTCCAAGACCACTTCTCTACCCCCATTCACCACATTTGGGAAATGCGCAATGGGTGAACCACCTTGTCGATGATGGCATCAACCCTGCCAGGTAAGTCTTTTTGGGTTGATGTACAAACCGGATTCCAAAAAAGTTGGGACACTAAACAAATTGTGAATAAAAACTGAATGCAATGATGTGGAGATGGCAACATCTAATATTTT